>DWPT01001183.1:0-19572 GCA_018251895.1 Agathymus mariae mariae
ATCTTTAACATCTACGAGAATATATCTTCTAATATGGCAATAGATGACTAATAATATGGTGACGTTATACTGTCTCTAACACAGCCATAGAACTTTTTTGTTTTTTCGTACCCAGACAAAGGAAAAAGGCCTACCCTCCGGACATGCGCAGGAGGGGGGTGGTAAATGTTCATGCTTACTAGGGATGTATGGATATGATATATTACGGATATATGAATAATATTTTACCGGTTTCGGTAACGGTTATGGATATATAATTATTTCAGATTATCCGATTGTTTTGGATAATTTCGGTTACGGATATTAGATGATTTACAACTGGGAAAAAAATTATATTGTATTTACAAAGTTTGACTTTGTCTCAATCACAGTAAAAACAAATAAAATAATAAAAACTATCTAAAATGAGAACGACGTGGCTAGTATATCGGCTCGGTCAACGTAAACCAGTCATAACGTACTTTATTTAAACTCTGCCCCTATCCGCAATTATCCGAAACTGTTTTATCGGATCCGGTTACAGTTTCGGATATATTTTTATTTCGGATATGCGATAGTTTCGGTTACGTTTACGGAACTCCATAAAGTCCCTGATGCATACCAGCGCAGCCGGCTGCGATGGGTATGTGGCACTCCCAATAAACCTAGGAGCCTGTCCACTAAACACCATCCGGGGATGTTTTTGGCCATGCGGCCTTAAAACGTCATCTGTGGCGACCCTCCCCTTGGCGCCAATAGAATTTACATACATCATATTTTATTTATACCTCGAAAGTACTCAATTACGTTCTTGTTACCGTAGTAAACTTAAGATATTATATTTTCTATTATCATACGTTCGGAAAGTGTTTCTAACTCTCAACATTTTATGAATGACAACCACTTTGTCATATATGACGTTATCTATGACACTTTCCTGTTTCTATTGTCTGTTGGCGTAAGTCGTAAGTTGGGAATTTGGGCTGAGAACGTTTGTCTGCCTAGTTTTGATTGCTTTCTATTGAATTTTCGCGGCCATGTGTAGTTTTATTTACGTATCGAATGTAAATTCTAGTGATGATATCAACTACAGCACATCACAAGGCTAGAAATCCACGGGAGACGGAGAATTCCGAGGCTCCCGATAGGGACGAAATCATTCAAGAAAACACAGCGGATGATAAGGTCAGAGGTTATGTTGCTCCATTTGATTCGTCCTCGTCTTTTGGTGGTCCGCATAGGGATGGACGTTTTCGAGGCCGCGGAAGAATCACAGAGTTTCGGCACTCCAGAGGCGGTGGGAGAGGCGGTCGAAGCCGCGGAGGTTTCCCGCCACGGGGAGAGCGAGATGAGAATTCCTACAAATATCACGAATCGCTAGCACAAACTAACAGTGATGCCTGGTCACATGGGAGCAGTAATAAATTTTACGAGCGATCCGATCTGGTGGTCAATCTTCCCGAAGATCCGCGCATATCCAAGCTGTTACGCCGGCTGTGTGCAGAGGTTGACGTAGAAAAATCATTAGTGATATGCAGTAAACTACAGGAAGCTGTAATGCTGCCAGAAAATGCACGATATATACGAAGATCCTATGACATACTGGTAGAATCACTACTCGACGTTTTATATGATGCTCCTGGTCCTGAAACTAAGGAGAGTGCTGCTGTTGTGTTGGGTAGGATTGGTTATGTCATGGGTCATGATTTCCATAAACATCTAGACTGGATTGCTAATACATATAATACACAAAACTCTTCAATCAAACATTTACTTACTCTCTCATTCATAGAGTCGTTCCAACTAGATATTCAAACACCAACTTTGTCAGAGTTTGTTGAAATTACTCTAGAAAGGCTTCAGTCTATAATTGAAGGGACTGACTCATGTGATGTTTTTACTGCAGCAATAAACACTATGATTGTAATATCTAACTCTTATCCTGAGCATTTTGCCAACCATTTTGTAGATACTGTTGATATACTGGTTGGTTGGCATGTAGATAATGCGCAGCCAAAGAAAATAAAAGAATTTGCACTCCAATCTCTCTTTAAGTTGAGTCGCCACTGGCAAGCTGATGTTGGATTTTCTGTCAATTTACTGAACCAGTTTGTAGAAGATATGGTATCATATGCTAATGATTTGGAAAACAAGAAAAAGGAAAATGAATCGGAATCCAGCAACCATGAGGACTGTCTACAAAAGATTACATCATTTCTCAATGTTTTTAACATTGTTGTTAAGAGTTTAGCAAACTTATTAAGTCCCAATGTTTCTTTGACGGTGTCATGGTCTTTTCACACTGAAGCTTTGACAAAGATCTTACAAGTGTTGATAGAGACACTGAAACAAGAAGCTGACTCGGAATTGTTGTTGGTTGGTAATGAATGCATCATGTTACTTTTGAAATATTTACAAGGAAAATCATTTTCCTGCTCTTCCTCTTTATTCACAGTGATAACCATGGAAATAAGGAATTACTTGCAAATTGATGAAAGTGTGTGTCTAAGTATTATCAATCTTATTTCCAACACAGTAAAAGAAATTGCATCAAATTTGCCAATCGAGTTTATCAATCAAACTATTGGACCAGAGTCTCTTCTACGCCCATTGCGTTATTCAGAGAGCCAACTTATTTTATGTAGTATTATGACTATTTACAGTAACTTACTCAATTTAAAGAATATTCCACTTTTGCAAGAGACATACAAATTTGTATTAACTGATATGCAAAACTCATGTTCAGTTATAATACCAGACATAGAAATCATACAGTCTGAATATAGTGAAGAAGTTGATGCTGAAGATGCAGAAAAGAATGTTATATTTTACCTTCAATGCCTGTCTGAGCTGGCTAATGCTAGCAATTCCATCATAGGTATGTGGGCTTTAAAACCAAGCATTTTAGAACTTTTAGCTATTAAAATGTGTCCCCACAATGAAACCATGATGAGAGAAAGACCCGCTTTACAATATGCTATTCTCTTTTTGCTGTATTCACATTGCAAGAAAAATAGTCACTTTATTGCTTCTAGTGATTTGGTGACAAATTCTCAACAAAGAACAACGGATTTATTTGGCCTTTCAAATCTTAGTTTAGGAGATGTTACTGGCACTAGCCCTACTTCTGGACATCTTGCAGTTATACTTAATACATTGAGCATTGTGTTAGCTGAACATGCATCAAGGGAAACATTACTTCTTGTTTTAAACTGGATATCAGACATATTTTTACAATTAGACAAGTATTTGCCCATAGTCAGCATGTCTAAAACCTTTCTTGTATTAGTAACTAATATGTTGTCAGTTGGCTACTGTTTTGACAGTGTATTGTGTGTTCTTGTGATGAAAAACTGCCAACTGTTATTGGAAAACAAGTCCCTCACATGGAATGTAGTAGTGCTAAAAACTATATCAATTTTATGCATCTTAAACATTGATAATCAAAATTATCTACTGGCAAAACTCTGCAAAGAAATATTATTTCAGTTGCCCTGGGATATTGTACAACAAGAATTAGACAAACAAACAATAAAGGCATTTACATGCAGAAATGCAAGTCTGACAGTTCTTAACACAGAGTCTAAGATCAATTCTTTAAAGGAATATTTGATGAGAGGATCTTTGGAAACACTGTCTGACCCTCATTTTAAAACTATTGCATACAGTTTACTTCATTTAACGGCTAATGACAGGTGTATTGCATTAGATGCTTTTTTATCATCATGGCCATTGAAAAGCCCTGATATTGTTGACAATCACTTATTATTCTTTAGGCAGTGTGCTATGAATTTTACATCTCATTGTATCAGCTGGGCGCTTTCGGAGTTAGCTCATGCTTGTATCGTACAAAAACTGAAAACACCACTTGGAAAACCACAGGACACGTTTATGAAGATAGAAGGTGCTCTAAAAGAGATAGCAAGAGAAACAACATCATTAGAAACAAAATATATGGCTACAGAGAAACAAACAGTTTTAGATGTTGTTAGCAGTGAACAAAGAAGATCACGCTGGCTTATTGAATTCATGATGTTCTTAGAGAAATATATGTACAATGCAAGAGAAGGTACTGCAATTGCTCTGCCTTTGGGGCCAACCAAACTTATTAAAGGTTTTTATCGTACAAACCGTTCCACATGTGAGGAGTGGCTGACGAGAGTGCGTCCAGCAGCATTAGCCGACAGTTTATATTCAGGTCATTTAGGCGCTGCTGTTTATCATGCCTCTTTGATACTGCAAAATGCTGCTAACTCTAAAACTAACATAGACATAGAGGCAATCACCATAAGTGTGGCAAGAGCATTAATAAAGCTTCAAGAACCAGAAGTATTACATGGGCTTTATGTTTGGATAAAAAAAAAATTTAATGTTAAATTCTACTGGCTAAAGGGAGCTGCAGAACAGGCAAATTCCCGTCATGAAATAGCAATTGAATATTACAAGAAACTGAACCAAAGTTCAAATGACAGTCATGGGGAAAAAGCCACGATTTCAAGAGATTTGCTAAGAGTCCGTAAGTTTACCCATGAACAAATAATGGAAAGCTATAAACACATACAGAATTGGGAAGATATGCAGGAGTGGAAGGAAAATGATTTAGATTGGAAGCAAACAACTCAATGGGATTCTTTCTGCGTATTAAAACTATATGAGGATAATATAGATTTTTCGGAGCTGTTGGGCAATTGGGATATTCTAAACGTTGAATCTTGTGACATTCATAAAAATACATGTTCATGTCAAGGTTTGCTTAATAAAATAGAATCAACAATGGTATGTACGGCACTGAATATATATTATAACGATTATGATGATAAAGTAGACCTGGTCTTGAAAGATTGCGAAATTCTATTAAATTCAAGCGCTGAAGAGCTGGCTAGAACAAACACTGTCCATTACCTAAAAGATATTGCTGTGTTACAGTTAGCAAATTATGGATTGAAAGATATTGTTAAAAACGGGAAACAGATATTGAATCCATTTAAACCAACAGCAGTGAAAGAAACCAAGTTTGGTACAGATATTAAAAATCTTAGTCGCTTGTTATGGTGGAATCAGTATTTTACGAAATTGAACATGACAGAAGAAAATTTATTCTTTACTGAGTGTTTACGCTTAGATGTCATAAAGAGTGCAAGAAAAAATACCAATTTCATTATGGCTAGACAAGAATTGTTGAAGCATTTTAAACATAACACCGCGTTTCAAATGTGTATAGCAAATGTAAATAATCTAGACGAATTAAGCAATGTTCTTCTAATGTCGTCCAATACATATGACCTAGATATTTGGACTTTGAATAATGCAACAGCCTTAGCTGAACTGTGTAAGGTTACTTACGCAAAAGAAGAATCAAAAATACATGCTATAAATCTATGTGCAAGTATTTCTCTGGGATTTTCGCAAAGGTTGGCTATGGGAGAACAAAGTTATGAGCTACGTGAAAGAGGTACCCGAATGTTGTTAACTCTATCGAAGTGGGTTCAAAACGAAACTGAAATAGTCTTAGAAAACGATTTGCCTTTAACAAAACTTATTTCTGCACTACCGGAGATAGGGTTGGTGGATAATAACATCTCAGAAAATGTTATACCATTATCAGATTCAGCTGTTGGAAAATTATTGCAATTTGGAGTAAATCAGTGTCCTGGTCTTGCTAAAGCGTGGGCAAACTTTGCTGCATGGTGTTTTAGATGGGGTCGCAAAATGGTTGAATTCAGCTCTAAAACAAGAGAACAACTGACTGATAATGATAAATTGCAAATAGAGAGTGTGATGATCGGTTGTTCACCGCAAGATTTTGAAGCAGTATGTGAAATACTTTCCAAAACAAAAGCAACATGTGATGATGAGGATATAGATTGGAATGAAATAAATACATCTGAAATGATAGAAAACCAGTTACGTACGGTTCCATCCTTAAATAATGCCTATCCAGAGCATCTTGCTTTATTGGTTGATATTTGGCGTCAAGCTCAGAAACGTGTATTTTCTTATTTCGAACTTTCAGCTGATGCTTATTTCAAGTTTTTGCAGCTTATTTGCGCATCGGATTATATTAATCACAGTGGAGAAAATGCTGTTGTAAATGCAACTTTAAGGCTTCTTAGACTCATAGTTAAACATGCTATGGAACTGCAAACCGTTTTAGAATCAGGATTGGCCAATACGCCTACACAACCCTGGAAAGTAATAATTCCACAGTTGTTTTCCAGGCTTAATCATCCTGAAACATATGTCAGAAAGTGTGTGTCTGATTTACTGTGTAGATTGGCAGAAGATACGCCGCATCTTATTACATTCCCTGCTGTTGTTGGAGCTGTTGAAAACGAAGGGAGTAGCTTGACTGATTTGGGTGTTGCCAGATATTTTCTCTCTAATGACGACGCAGATGTTGATGAAAATAATCTTGACTTAGAAGATGATGCAAGTGATAAAATGATAAACAATGAATTAAACTCCTGTTTCCTTGATATGGTAGAAACACTTGCTAAACAAGCACCAACAACTATTTTACAAGTAAAACTATTAGTTAAGGAACTTCAAAGGATTAATTTACTATGGGACGAACTATGTCTTGGTACATTAGTTCAGCACCATTCTGAATTTAGTAAACGATTAATGCAACTTGAAACGGAAATTGTTAAAGTAAAAAACAATGCAAATTTATCTACAGAAGACAAAGAAAAATTAATCAAGGAGAAACATAGAATAATATTTGATCCCGTAGTATTTGTTCTGGAACAACTTCATCAAATAACCTCTGCTAAACCGGAAACACCACATGAAACTGCTTTCCAACATAAATTTAAGTCTTTGATCGTTGACGTTATAGATAAACTTAAAAATCCAGCAAATCCTGAAAAACCCCAGGAGTCATGGACACCACTGAAGCAATTACAAATTAAACTTCAACAAAAAGTAAATAAACGTACATCATATATTTTGAGAATGTCAGATATTAGTCCAATTTTGGCAGAAATGAAAGATACTGTAATAACAATGCCAGGTATTTATACAAACCAAAGAACAGTAAGAGTTACCATTAAATCTGTGGAAAATAACGTTGCTATTTTACCAACCAAGACAAGACCAAAAAAGTTGATATTTTATGGATCTGATGGGAAAGCTTATACATACTTATTTAAGGGTTTAGAAGATTTACATTTGGATGAAAGAATAATGCAATTATTGTCGATAACAAATACTATGCTAGCTCGAGATTCGGAGCATAACGACAATCAAACGTATAGGGCTCGTCATTACTCTGTAATCCCATTGGGACCTCGCTCTGGCTTGATTAGCTGGGTAGACAACGTGACGCCTTTATTCGCACTTTATAAACGGTGGCAAAATCGAGAAGCTGTTTTTATGTCTTCAAAACTAAATAAACCAGTCAGTATACCACGGCCTTCAGAGTTGTTTTATAACAAGCTCACTCCTTTATTGAAGGAGGCAGGCATATCGACTGATAATCGGAAAGAATGGCCAGTATCGATACTGAAACAAGTATTGGAGGAGCTGACCGCGGAGACACCGCGCGATCTATTGTGGAGGGAGCTATGGTGCAGTAGCGTATCTCCAGAGCAATGGTGGCAAATGACGCGTCGATATAGTTATTCGGTCGCTGTAATGAGCGCGATAGGTTATATAATCGGTTTGGGTGACAGACATTTGGACAATGTCCTGGTGGACTTAGCGTCGGGTGAGGTAGTCCATATAGACTATAACGTGTGTTTCGAAAAGGGGAAGACGCTCCGCGTGCCGGAGAAGGTGCCGTTCAGAATGACCCCGAATTTGGTGACAGCACTTGGCGTGACCGGAGTTGAGGTGAGTTTTTTTATGCACATAGCTTTTATTGTTATTCATATTTTTTGCGCCAATAAAGTTCAGATCAGAACTAGAAGTCATTCAGTAATTTTTTGACCTCTGAATATAACAGAAAAACTTCAACCTCGGATTTTCAAATGATGAAGCACTATACGTGATTATGTAACGTAATGTGTGTCATATAGTGATATCTATTGACTGTTATTGTTCATTCAAAGAAACGAGCTTGTCATTTAGTAACTTTAAAAATCACAAACAAATCATAATATTTTTGCACTTCTAACATGTTGAAAAAACAATAAATAAAATGCATACACAAGAGTGTGTGTCGTTCATACATCTAGTGATCTTTAACTGTTTTGCAGAATCGGACTCAAAATGGTACGCATGCTTATTTTGTAAACATATTGCAATATGTTTCGCCTTTTCTGTTTTAAGTTTTATTTATTTATAATGGTAAGATACATAGCTCTTCATCCATAATGACCGACCGATCCATCATCACAAAGCCGAAACCGTTAAATCCTGTCTTGAAATTTCTTCAGCGGGTAACGTTCATAGGCTGAGGGTTTGTAGATAGTATATTTTAGGGTTTTTCAGGAATTGACTTCGACGATGATAACGGGAACAAAGTTTTTATAGAGATTTGATTATTCTAAAATAACATTTTTGTACATTTGCATAAAAAATCGTATTAGTACTGTTCGATGGGTTCTTTTCATTATTTTTTTAATACTCAGAGTGAATAAAACAATGAATGAAAATTTGTTTAAATTTTTTAGTCAAGATCTAGAGTCGCAAATTCGATTGTAGATACTTTTTATAATGCCATATAATCAAAAAAGGGATTTTTGAAATATTAACTTCTACTTTATAACATGAGCGAATAAAGCTAGCATGAACTCCTACAAACCTCTTAACATTCTTAGTAATCTAGAAGAGGCATAGATTTATTATTATTTTTATTAATGGTATCTTGAAATACAAATGTTTACACGAGTAAAATTATATCATATATTAATTACTTATTATTATAGTCTTTCGTTACATCTAGACTTAATAACCAATTACTGTCAGGTGGGATTATTGTATAGCATTAACTTATTTTATGTATAAAAGAACCTTTCGTATTATGAAACCAATATTGGTAACTACGGATTCAAGGAATTATTTAGAGAAATCTTATAGTTATAAGGAATATTATATTATAAACAACGCCCAAGTGCTTAGCAGTTTTATATATTACAGATGAAACAAACATTGGGATGGTTAACGTTGTAGTTAAAAGATAATTAATTTTAAGCGTTTATAAAATCGATGCTACTGCCATCTACCCAGTTTTACGAATAATGACATATTTGCTCTGGGAGGTTTAGCTTCAAGTTGTCCATTTCACGGTGTTCTTAAAGTTATAACTAGATGGCGCTGGTTTACGGTTCCATTTAATTTTATTTTAATTATACACAAAACTTTGCGACCCGCACTTTACCAGCGTGCTAGACTGGACTGTGGGAGCTGGACTAAACATTTTAGGTCGTTACGAGGTCTAGATTACTTACATTAAAATAATATTTCGCTTTATGACATTGTGACAGACTATAGATAGTCAAACCAAACAGCGTTTTTGCAATTTAATTGAAAACTGTAATATTTGTGAAACCATTGTGAATTTTAAATAACAGACGTTAACCTAATATTAATTATAATTTATTCATATGATATAAATTAATCAAATAAAAGGCATGTGATCTCTTATTTTTCTATTTTATTTTACATGAAATACTTTATTTTAAATTTTAAACATCTTCATTTACTTGACAAACAACATTTTCACGTTAAAATTTGTTTATGGCAGAGAACTTATTAGAATCTCTAAATAAACAACAATAAAGCTTTTAAGAACTTGAGCGTAGACTTGAACAGGTAGGTACGTTAATGCCAAGGGTACCACCTACACTCACTAACAACTTTAAATTCTAGAAGCGTTTCACGTTTCCCACAGAACGTTTATCAATTGTTAAATTAACACTACAGTACGTCTGAGTGCCGACTGATAGCCCCGTGCACTGGAGTAGGTCCGTCTGGAGCGTAGGAAGGGTTAGCGTCTCCCATGTCACTGTCGGTGTATCCTGCGTTTTCTATTATCCGACATCGAGGCGTGTCCGTCTCGCGTTCCACGTACAATAGTCTGGCCGGTCTTCCACCCAAGGTCGATAGCCCGCTGGGTGCGCTAGAACGGGTAATGGAGCCTTCGCGAAGCGCTACAGATCCTCTTTTCCTTTCTGGCGCTGGAGAACCTCTGTATTCAGAGGTGTCTGGTCTTTTACAACGTAGTAGCTTGGCAAATGCCGCTCGGAAACCAGCGTTTTTCCATGCGTAGATCAAAGGATTTATTCCAGAATTTGACATCGCGAGCGATGACGTTAGCCGGTACGCAACAGGGTTGTGCAGGGCGCGGATGGGTAACGTTTGCGCACACGCTACGACTACAAACGGCATCCAGCATATGGAGAACGAACCGAGCACCAGAAGCACCACCTGAAACAAATGTTATTGTTAATCAATCGCGCCTTATAGTATTATTAGTATTGAATATGTACATATTTAAGATTATTCCAAAAAAATAGTTGATATAAAAAACAGATTGATTGAATTAAACTATTTTTTAAAAATATATTTAGCAACCAGTACAACGCAAAATTACGAGTATCTTTGAGTCGTTGTTGATTAAGTCAATGTAGTTTTATTCATTTAAATGTATGTATACATGATAAACTATAGTCATAACATATATATATATTTACTATTATATATGTATTGTGAAAAATTAAACACAAAGTAAACTTTTGACCTGAATGCTTTTCCAATCATTTGCTCCCGTTGGGCAGCAGGTGTTCGCTCTCATCCTCCTTGCGTGGCACGTCGCCTCCCTCCAAATCCTCCAGTACAAGATGAACATCACCATCCATACAAGCGAAAACATCGGAGCTAGGATACTCGTCGTGTACGTTTTGGGCACCACCTGGAATGCACGATGTTTTAATTAGTTCTCGTTAACACCACAGTTCACACACGCCGATTTTAAACCGATTAAATAATGTGACGTGCCATTATCAATTAATTAATACTACAAAAATATTGCGATCAAATAAGTTTGATTATATTTTATCAGTACATTATCACAACTTAAATATTCATAGGCTTGTTTACATAATGATTGTCGATAACAGGTTTTGTGTTAAGTAGTGCGTGCATGGAAGAAATTTGTATACGAACTGCTTCTGGTTTTTTGCATGAAAACTATAGATCTGCTATAGATGCCAGGACAGTTAAAGAAATGTCATATGTATGTTGTCGTGTATGTAGTTTACCTTCTGGTGGCCCGTCTATTGTAGGAATGTAGTCTTCTTAAGGTTTGATTAGATCTTTCCGCGGATGGTAGTAATAATATTAGGTGGTCTGTGTAATTGTCTTGTCTCGAGCTATTTCAGATCACTTTAAAACAAGGTTTGTTTACCAGATTCATTTCACACGAGACGCCTTCGTGCCAGTCGTTCCAGAACATTGGAATGCAGCTGATGCACAGAGCTACTGACCACGTTGCACTCATCAGCAAACGCGTTATGACTTTGGTCAAATATCGGCTGTAGTGCAGAGGGTGCACTATCGCAATATACCTGAAAGTAGAAATATATCGATTAAGAACAAAATTTGAAATCTCATATTATTATGATAGTAGTTAGTAAAAGTCACATTTCGTGTCCAGTCACACGGGTTATGGCATCATATATTTAGTATAGGGCATTTGCATTTTGATACTTTTGAATTGTGTTCGAATCGTGACTAACCAGATCAGAAACGTGATCGTTACGTGGGTGGGTGCACGATATTCTTACCTGTCAACTGCTATAGCAATGATATTATAAATCGAGGCGAGGCACGCGAGTATTATCAGAATAAACCGCATGAGACAGGACCACTTGATTTTGCCAAAGTCATCATCGATATAGAATACCAGATGGTAGGGGAGCGTAAGTCCTACCATCAGGTCGGATATGGCAAGGTTGAGTACGAATTGGTTGGAGACCAGCGAGGATAAGCGTCTGCTCATGGTAACTGCAAGGATCGTTAGCGTATTGCCGCTGATTATCAGCAGCATCAGTGCACCGTCGATTATGCTCCACGCCCAATAGTTGTAGAGATCCGGACCCTCCCTCTCCTCCGTCTCATTCCAGAACCCGACACTATCATTGCCCAGTTCAACGTCCATACCATCGCTGGCCACGGTCGCCAGCGACCCCCACTCCGAATTATTTGACGTCGTGATCGCACTTTACACGCACATTGTCTTAACTTTAACAGTCACTCGCGTTTTGTCTGCACTTGAAATAGTCTTTTTATACATTATACGTTCACACATATTTTTCTCCTTAACTCAGTCGTCCCCCATACCTGGAAACACATTCGGTTATTAGAGTCACAGTAGTGATAGACCTAAGTGCATGGAATCATCTGGTCCATGTGAATAAGTTAGAAGAAATAAAGATGCGCAGACCGTGAGTTCGGTATGCACGACCGCACACGTCCGTCGTCCGTCTCCACAAATTACTACGAACAAACTTTTCGGTTAGATATAAAAGCTTGACGTGGCGCAACTTCACTTTATAAACTTTTTCAGGGGATCTGTGGCAACGGTTGTTGAACCGCGCCGCCGCCCTCGTCATCGTGGCTGCTGAATTATTTATGGATTACAAATATGGTACCGACTTTGTTAGCTTGCGAGAAGATTGCCAACGCGATCCTCCGAAATGATTTATTTCGAGACAAAGTCGGACTAGCGTTTATGTGAAGGTTAAAGGTATAAAGATAACGCCAGGTTATAATATTGTAATTTTGTTTTCAACTGCATTGGTGTTTCAATCTTTCTGCGATTTTTTTTTTGTTAGCAATATTTATGATATGAGTGACGACTAGGGAAATATCCTGTCCAGTTGATAAATATATTGGGCAAAGCTTGAAAGTGATAAATTGATATATAGGAATAAAAATAAATGTAAGTACATAATTTCGAGAAGAAAGTTTACCGCTGTCGTTGTTGTTGGTACTATGAGGGACAAATTAAGTGGAAAACGCAATATAATGTGAGCGCAACCGTAGAAATAGTTACGCTGACCTTGGTTTGGGGTAACGATAATATAGATCTCGCAAGCACAGAACATAGTTAATATTTATTGATGTGTAGGCTGAAGCTCTTTTAATTAAATTTTCCGATTAATATGTGACACATGGGATTATAGAGATACGACGTATTAATGTGGATTTTATATATTGTACAAAGTACGCATGTAAAAACTTGCAGTGAAAATAAAACTGCCTTCGTTTTATCTCTTTTCAAGATTTGCACACGGAATTTTGGACAGGCCGCCGGCGTCAATCATACCTCCGTCTAACTTAAACTCGTTGTGATATCTGATTTTTAAATAAATAACGGCGAAAGAAAGTACTTTCTTTAATGAAATCTGAATATTTTATTAGACTCCGCAGAGGATCATACATTTTGAAAGGAAATTATAATTATTTATGTTTACATTTTTTACTTATTAAAAGTATTACTGCGGATGTGTCTGTATAATTAAGTTATAGTCATCATATTACCAAAAATGATTGAGAATTAATAAACGAAGACTCGAAATAATATTATATTGTTGGTCCAATTGCGAATTGAAAAAATGTCGGAGCTCTAGGTCAAACGAACGGCAAAGGAAATTATATTGAGTTAAATTAGTTCAGAGCTCGGTGGGCGCTAATGGGAGAACCGTACATTGATTGGCAATCTACGTGAGTTAATGTTGCCGTTGTCCTCGTGATTACATAATTATAACGGAGTGTTTCGATAGGGTACATAATGCACCGGAACAGTTCTTAGACGTTGATAACCCTTTTATCGGGAGTTGAACGTGAGAGAGCTGTGGCATTGATCAGCTGATGTCACTGTTCCTGTGTATTGCTTTGATGACAGGTGAAATAACAGATACACACATGTATGTTACTGTTACCTGACAGTCGAGTCAAAAATAACGATTTTCAGACAATTTCATGTTGCTCTTTCTTGCACTCTTGTATGTTTATCCACTAAAGTTTCCCTAACGTATTTATATAATACATACTAACTAATTTCAGGTTGAAGACAACAAAAAAATAGTTTTGAAGGCACAAAATTTCCGAACTAAATAAACTAGGTGAAATTATTAAACCTGTGAACTATTTTAAAGTGTGAACACATAGTCTGAAGTTTTTGGAAATCTATATATGTTTGGAAATCTATTATCTATATTGATAAAAATGAATGTTCGTACGTTTGTCCTCTATCCGTTCGTATACCATTGATCAGATTGTAAGGAAACTTTGTAGAGTCTTCTGAGGTTGCATGAATTTCTCGGACAATAAAAATTATATAGATAAAATAAATTCTTCATCTTTATGAATGGTCGAATGGTATTCCCTTGTAATGAACCTTTTTTCTTCAGTGAGTAATATTTGGAACTATGACCGAAGAAACAATTAACAAGTATTATAAAAAAATAATTAAAGTCTTTTCCTACTTACCTGGAAAAAATATTTTAGTTACTTTTTATTAAATAATTATAATAAATATCGATATGTACAATTATATCCTACTAAATGTCTTATATAAGAGATTATTTTTTCCTCCCATACAAAACTAAAATTATTTAATTAAATTTAATTAACGAATGTATATTTTAAAAGATTGTAATCAACATAAGTGTCCTCTAACATAAGTTGAAAATAACTCGAACTCGACTGGATGAATGAAAACGTATTTTATTAACGATTGAACATTTGGACAAGTATATAAACATGTATAGCGAGAGTGTAACGTAA
This sequence comes from Agathymus mariae mariae, assembly GCA_018251895.1. Taxonomy (NCBI): domain Eukaryota; kingdom Metazoa; phylum Arthropoda; class Insecta; order Lepidoptera; family Hesperiidae; genus Agathymus; species Agathymus mariae. Next base: position 14,716 of record DWPT01001183.1, read on the forward strand.
TAGTAGGAATTTAAAACGTAACTTGACATTATTTTGTCATATTTGAACAGACTGCAATAAAATAAACTTAACCGTCATCGTTAGACGAACGCATGTTTCGTGATTGCAACTAAATTAAAATTGAATTTGTTATTGATATTTTCGGAGTTACGCGAATGCGAAATGTCAAACATCAAACAGATAAAGGAAATAGAAAAACATGTCGTTACTGTGGTCAATAGATGGCTAGAAGGTCTTTGGAGAAAAAAATATGTGAAAACTGTGATGTAAAAGTTATTTTAATTACATATTAACAAACCTAACCTTACCATCTAATGTATTCAATGTGATTCGATAAATACTGTATCATCGATTTTCAGTGTCTGTGAACGTAATTTGATTGATTGTGATTTTGAACATAAAAAACGACTTGGAATTGAAACGAATTGAAAAAAGAGAAATAAATCAACGGAATTTGAAAATAATAAGTCTTTCAATAATTCCTTCAATTAATCAATCGCAGAACCAATCTCAAATATTTCACAAAAAGATAAATTGAATGATGTAAACATTGATAGTACAGTAAGCGATGTATCATTAAATTAAATTAAATTAAAATTTAATCGTTGATTCGACAGATGTTGATCTCGTTTAAATTTTACACGGATATTTTATTTGTTACGTTATACATAAATTGACTTTTAAGAATTCTTTACTTTGTTTATGATTACAAAAGTTCAGGACGCCTGGCGAAGCGGGCGGATAATAGCTACTTTATGAATAAATATGTATCTACTGTGTAGTTAAAACTGATTGAACTACGGAAAAATGATTAAAATTGAAATATTCGTTTAGATCAGGGATGTCCAAACTATTTTGGGCAAGAGCCCTCTTTAACAAAATGAAGTAATACCTCAGACCCCAATAGTCAAATTGCTTTAAAAATAACCACCATCCACTAAGTTATAAAAGCTTAAAAAACATTATTTGAGGACGATTTTTTATCTTCGTCGACCCACAAAATCAGTTTTCGTTTATGTTGACCCTTAGGAAACGCATTTCGACCACGTCGAGAGGTCGATATCGACCACTGGGAATCCCTGGTATAAATAGTTTTGACGACATCCAAATACAATTTAAGCGCATTATAATAATGGTCAATAAAGTTTATATAGAAAAAGTTCTATTAATTAATGTCAGGTGCTTTTTTGTAGCTGTGCTATAACAAAGATAAGCAATAATTTTAATACGAAAAACGGTCACGAAGGCAATCAAATAGAGTATTAGGAAATATTGTCATATCATCCAAGTGGAAAACAAATAACGGATTTAATGAAGACCCAGTATTCCGATCACAACGACCGTTGCTCAAGCGGGGTTACGCAGTAATGTCCTTTGCCGGTACACGATGGTACTGCGATCGATGACGACTCATCAATATGCAATCGCGGCACAACGATCTTGCGCGGTTTACCGCTGCATCCATCTTAGGGATGTCCCACCCTCGCATCTGACGCTTATACCATGTCGCTGTTGACATGGGTCCGTTTCCCTTACGAATGAAGATAGATCTTTTCAAAACTTTTCAGCGAAACGTTTTTGAGGGAATCTTCTAGTAAAATGCTATAATTATTTTAGTGCAATACTCGCCATTTCTAATTTTTCTTATATATATAAAAATTGATTAGCGAAGAAGATACGAAAGCAAGTTTCAATTTGTAAGTGTCTTGTAAATGTAATTGATGGATGGATAACACTGGACGGTGATAAACAAAGTCCAGACACTAAGACGTAGTTTTGGAAACATGTTGGACTACGTTTGGCGGTTCTGGACCAGCGGGCTTACTAATGTCGATCAGACAAGATAAATGATATGTTGTAAATAAATCTACGTGACGTGTCCTGTCCATTGCGTAACGCTCCGCTATAACTTGAAATGCTCATTCCAAGAGGCACCAGTAATAATAGCAACGGCGCTGTTAATCCATCAAGTGTGATGATTTCAATGATGTTAGACTGCCTATTTTAAAAAGTTGACTCGTGATTCGGCGGTTCTATTCGAATAAACCATTCCAGATAGTTTGTCTCTGTTGTGTTAAATGTAGATGCTTTCGTTTTTAAACACACTTAAACCGATCGAATTGCTCAAATTAGGTTTCAACATAAACAAGAACAAAAGTAATTTGACATTGACGCTGGAATATTTAGTTTACACTCTAGAAACACTAAGCGACACGTGTTTGTGAATTTATAAATGTTAATTATAATAGGTCAATACTGATATTGAAGGTACGTGCGTTTCGAGAAGGTCAGTTGAGAGGAGCGTCTATAGGAGATGTATGTGTGATATTACCAAAATAACTGCAATTTTAATATTCACTTTTTAGTGAAGGTAATCTTTACATACTTAGTTTCCAGGATTACTCGTAGCGCGACCCACAATACTCTCTACCTTATCTAAGTATCTTTATTGTGAAACCCAAAAATATAATTAATTTATCAAGGCAGCTTTAATTACTAATAAAATGGAATTATAAATGTACACGATATTAATAAAATATATTTTTTTAGGTTGCAATGAGCTACATAAAATCCATGATAAGCATAATCTAAGAGTTCTAGCATGTCTGAAAAAATGTTTTGTTAGTGGCCACTGACTTATCATATATTTTCAAAAACGTATGGTTCTTTTCGCTATAAGCCCACTGTAGTGTCGTTTAAGTTTATTGTTCGTTCGGGACGAACCGGCGCGCGGCGGTGAAGACCACCTATATCGACATTCAATCCCCGTGTCGATCTTCTATCCTGGACTCCGCTGTAATACCAGACTATTGTCTTACTTTCTGTTTATCATTGTGATGGACACGGAATGATTCATCCGGAGGACGATACCCACGAGGTTCTTCATAGAGACAGTCCTTGTAATGTGATACTATTTTTGCCGTTGGTAAACCACAGCTTTTATCCATGCAAACAATGTCAGCCGATAAATGTTCCTTGTTTGTTATATTCTCCGAATGTAATGAAATTGGTATCTAAGCTGCGTCGACAATGTTCCGCGGTTATTTTACATTAATCACTAAATTAGAGCGTTTATTTAAGAGGTAAATAATTATAGCAGTGTCATTGAAATTCGGTTGGCTAAATCGTTTGTCCATAATTGTTAGGGACACGGATCGATTCCCCCGAAAGACGTCGTTCAGTAGTTGGCGGAAAAGAGTCACGATTTTAATGATGGCCGATGGCTGCGTTGTGACCATTGTCTGTTATTGTTTCATTTCACTATTGGAATGTCGAATGGGCTTTTATGCTGTCCGTTTTTAAATGTAATATCTTTAATGTTAAAATAGTACAGCAACAGCTGTAATTATTAAAGATAAAAGCTTTCTGGTGGAAATGCTTAACAATGTATATCCCACATGTCATTTTGTCTCTAAGTAAAACACAACACGATATATCAAAATTCATTTTGAATTTTAAGAATGCTTTTCTTATCCGAATAGCCGACTAACTATAGTCAATTGATAAAATCAGAGGTGTATCAGTCTTATGTAATACCAACATACGCCAACATTCGATGTTAATAATCATAACGCAACAGTTTTCACAGCCAGTGAGCATTACCCATGTACCGTCACTTTTCTCAAGTCTTGCCTATTAAAAACGACTCATGCTTTTTAATTTCTTAATGTAATGTTACACAATGTCATTCTTTGTATATTTAGATTACCGCGGACGTCTCGAGATGTTATTACTTCATTGAATGTCAATATAACTTATATTCATATCCACGAGATACTTCCTTATATGATCTAAGTAGAAGAGTCCGACTGTATTATAAAGTTGGCGTCATTGTTGAACAAGAAAATTCACCAAACCATCATATTTTGCTGCTGATAAATCAATTTCCTAATACTATGATGTCGCTTTGTAGGAACTGAATGAATTAATAACTGAAGTGTTAAATCGGGAAACGCCGACTATCTGATCTGAGTGAGTCATCCGGTATGCATAACAAAGGCATACGTTGCGTAAGCTCAAGCACTAGTGCTTCGTAATTAAACGTCACGCTGGCCGGCTGCCATTCGACAGTGATTTTGTTAAATATAAATTCTATCTCAACTATTTTTATATAATGCCGATCTATCCTAAAACTGATTTCCGGTGCGAATTTGGAGTTACTACCGAACCAATTGGATCAGAAATTTCATTGACAGATTTTCTCTGGGTTCGATGGAATGGAATCTCATGACTACTAGACGATTTGGTTTTCGAGTTTTTAATCGAGTGACATATGTATTTTTATATGATCTCATGGTTTAAGTGATGGAACGAAACGGGACTTTTAGCTGACCCGTATCAATTAATCCATAGATGTAACCGCTAATCCGAATTGTCGTTGACTAGTTGTTGTGTTTGGAGTTATCATCGTCAACACTACAAATTAGTGTGAGGAATGGAATATTCCTATGATTCACTACGATTGAATTAATACAGCTGTACTTATTAGTAGATCTCTGTTTCAGGGCAAAGGTTTAGAAGAATAATATTACATAACATTGTGAGTGGGTTTTGGAGGTCACCATTATGGATTTATGTTACGAGCTCAATGGCTTTTACGTTAGTTTTGTATAGGTTGTTTATGAGGTATGCAGAAATGGAGGGGTAATACAAGGTTGAAACTAAAAATTCTTAGAAAATCAAAAACTGAGCTAACTAGCAAGTTATTAGATTTATATATATTCAAAATAGTGTCCATTCACAATAATACATCGCTGCATCCGATAGAACCACTGATAAAAGCATTTTGCTCACTCGTCCTTAGGGGTCTCTTCGACGGCCTTTTGAAACACAGCCACTGTTTCCTTGGTGTCTATA
>DWPT01001184.1:0-19572 GCA_018251895.1 Agathymus mariae mariae
CCTAGTCGCCAAAGCAGCAACGCCTCCAATACACGGTAGGCACGACCGAAGGTCATGGTCCGCATTGATCACTTCCGTGACAAACACAAAAACAAAACACACACCCTCAAACACGTCAGTCATCTTGCAAATCTGCAGGAAAGTGGCGCCCTTGGCCCACGCGAGCACCACGTCCATGAGCGTGCACTTGAACTTGGCCACGTACTCGTCCTCGTCGAGGTCCATCTTGGCGTCGATCGACACTTTGGCTATCCGCCGCGCGTAGTCCTGCAACGGTCATGACATTGTCAAATCTAAACTATTGCAAGCGGTTCACCGCAGATAAATAATCGTTATGCAACCCCTGGCTGTTAATACGCCTATTAAAAATTCGCTAGCCACATCATTATTAACACAGACATATAGGTATAGACCCTCATGATACTTTCTTTCATCAAATCAATCATCACCAAATCCGTATCCATATACTCGTAGCATGGCCTCGGGGACACTTACCTAAAACAACTCAAATACACCACACACACACACACACGCATACAGAGGCACATCGTGGCACTTAGAACTCCTGAGTCCTGAGACATTTGGTGTTTGGCACAATCCCACATCAGAGTGAACAGAACAAAGCAACGGACGCGGCACCGTCCACATTTGTTTGACTATCACCTTCCCCACGACCCTTGCCCACGCTACCTGCAGCTGTCGCAGCACACCGCGAAGTTCTTCACCGGTGGCGGAGAGGTCGTTGCTCTTCTCGTCGCACACGAAGCAGCTGACCAGCGCGGCGCTCTGCTCCGCCGACAGCGACTTGAACACGCCGTTGAACATCAGCTCGGTCAACAGAAGCTCGTCCGCGCTGCGACAAACGCACACCGTGCACCGGTTATTGTTATAGATAAGGGAGTAACTAATTTTTAAGACATTACTGTCAGCCAAATATTGTACACTTATTTTGAGGCCACATCTTCATTGGCATTGGCAAAGATGGCTCGCTGGAGTGATGATTTTAGTACAACCGCAGTTATATTAAGATGTATGTGGCTCGATTTATCGGGCCCAAGTCAGCCTGACTTGCTCTCGATGTACCCTGGTGATTGACAGACAACGCTATAGCGAGCAGTTTCTCTATGCAAATCAGTTTAATCCCGACATTAATCGTTGGGTTCTGATAAGCTACCTTATCAACGGCTAAATATTGCAGTGCTCAATTGCCAGTAACGAACGGGTCCTACTCTTCTACCGTAGCCGACAACGCGTCGATGACACCTTTACGGTTACAGACGGGCAGCTGGAACCCTTAATGTTGTTGTCGTTAATATACAAGTAATTCAACGCTATAAACGTTTAAAAAAAAAAGGAAATTATGTTTTATGAAACACCTGCCAAGGAGTGTCTTACACCGCCTCTTATCCTTTATGATACCTTTGGTTAGGAAGCAAATTTAACAACGCTGCATACATATTGAAACGAGAATAAAATGCTTGAAAAAATACCTGCTTAATTCACAAGCTATCCGCCCTTTAAGTTCTATGACGTCCGCCATCGTGCAATACCCCAATCTCCTTAGCACCCTTTTCCTCTTCTTCAGTTCGTCCATCTGCAGTATGCTCTTAGCTTTCCTTAGTTCTAATTTGAGTGCGTTTAATTCTTCAAAAGTTTCTTGTTTCTTCTCGTACGCGGCGGTGAGTGCACCTCGATTCTTGTCATTGTGTAATGGATGGGCGTACAGTCTGAGACGAAACAGTAATTGATCTATTATAAATAAAATATGTAATGAACCAAAAAGAAAAACAAATTGAAACAAAAAAAATTTCAAGTGTACGTACAAGTACGAAAATTTATTTATATATAATAAAATTCTAACTGATCACTTTCTGTACGTAAACGATATATGAGAAATAACATTGTTACGGGCCTTTATTAACGCAGTAGAACCCAAAACAATAGTTATTAGAATATTTGTCTGTTTATCTGTGCATTTGTTCCCGCTAATCTCAGAAAATGACTCAATCGATTTCGGTCTGATTTTCACTAATGTATTAAAAAAAGTTATGAATCAATATATGTATTTCTAATTCACAGAACGAGAAAAACCCAGAATAAAACAGATGTTTAAAGTAGTTTTTCCGAAGTGAAGCGAGGGCATTTGCTAGTAGATTTATAAAAAGGCGTAAAATATTTTTACTACGTTAGTTGCAATGCTGGAAAACCATTTTTACAAGCGGGTTCACAAATGCCCTCTTGATCTGCGACGTATCACTCGCCGGCGTGAATTTCTTCGCCATAGGGCGAGATGGCCGCTTACCCTTAGATGGTCAATGTCCTAAGTTGCAGAATATTAATTACAGAAATCAATCAAGAAAAGTGAACTAAAGAGTGAACCATAACTACTTAATTTACTATTAGCAAATGCCCTCGTTTCGCTTCGAAAAAACTACCTTACGCATCTGCATTTTTCTGGATTAACTCATATTTTTTTTATTTTTGAACGGATTGCAAACAACAAATTTTAAGTATATAGTATAATAATTAGTGAAAACCAGACCGAAATCGATTGAGCCGTTTCTGAGATTAGCGGGAACAAACGCACAGACAAACAGACGAAAATTCTAACAACTATTGTTTTGCCTTCTATTGTGTTTATAAGACCCCTTACAATATTTTTCTCATATATTGTTCTCATATATAGAAAGCCATCAGTTAGATTTTTTATTAGTATAGATTACCACTTACTACTTTCTTCACAAAAACGATACCATTTATAAAAATAAACATCTTACCTTTCCTCATACAGTTTAATCTTGTCTACACACTCCTTGAACACTGGATCGTCTATTTTCATGTCTTTTATAGGGTTGAGTAGCGGCGGCCCTTCGGGGAAGCGTTTCTTCACTTCGCCGATAGTTTTAAGAACTGACTTGCGACTGTCTGCCGGGCGCAGGTCCTTGGGATAGTATACCCGCAACGAGCTGATCTGGTATATTAACGTGTGTAACACTGGAACCACTTCCACATCTCCTATCTGATTGAAGAAATATATTATCAGCAAAATTGACATAAATAAGTGTACCATTTTGTTCTGTGTTATGTGACTATACAACTGATTATTTATGAAGAAACAGCAACTCTAACTTCATTAAATAATGTCGTAGCAAAACACAAAAATATCCAATAACAAATTTAGCACGTAGCTTCTGAAAAATTATAACTTATACGTATATACAAACATACAAGTGAAACAAAAAACATTTTTATTCAACTATCGCCGTTGGCAAGTGGTATTGCCATATCTCGAAAAAAATGCAAATATCAGTTAGTTATATACAACATTTGAATCAGTAAAGAAAATTCTGCATTGGATTCGGATAGTCTGTCGGATAGTCTGTGAGTTTACTTTTTCGAAGATGATTTTTATTTTAGATACGACGTTTAATTATTTTTGTCAGTATTTCGTAATCAACACGATACAATTTTGTGAATCAACGAAAATCCGCTAGTTTGATATTTAAAATTGTTACAACAAAATTGCTGGCTGTACTTTTAAAAATATTACAGATGCCTTTTTTTTACATAAGTTAATGCTTGACAACAATCCCACCTGATGGTAAGTGGTGATGAAGTCTAACATGTTGAACGCACTAACTTACAATAGCCTATTCACTCGCCTCTCGAAGACTCCCACACCGTAAGTAGCCGGGAACACCGACGCGGGCATGTCATTCCAGTCATGCCTCGGCTCAACTTCATTACTTGCAATGACTTACACCGATCACGACGCATCATAATATAACTTTAGTTAGATACAGCATAACTGATTTTATATGCATTGTAAAATTGTAATTTTAGTTTTTTAGTTACATTTTCAAAATCTTACTTTTTTAAATTTCGATAATATTTTCTTTATTTCAAGGGCTGAAATTGGGTTTAACATTTTTGTTTGTTTCAAATAAATTATTTTTCAAACATACAACATTTCATTTTAACGCACCATTTACTGTTATACAAATAACAAATGGCAAAGGACACGATCAAAAATAATAACTTAAAAAACTATCCACTGATCATCATTTTATATTGATGATCATCATTTGAATTTGAATAAATTAGTGATCACTTATACATTTATCATTTAAGGTGCAGCTTTTATTCGCTGTTAGGTATTCGCTGTTTATAAACTGAAAAACCAATGGCTATATCCGATAGTAGAACTCATTATACTTACTAATCTTGGAATGATTCGATCGATTGTAAATACGTTTTCGTTTAAAATTCAATTACAACAAAAATTGTCTTTCTGAATCTTCCAGTTAACAAGTTATACATTTTTTTAATAGTTTTTTGGCTCTGGTGCGAATTGCATTTTTCGAGATACGACAAGATTATTCTCCGGCGTCGATATGTATCCTCACCTCACCGGGCGGACAAGGCACGTTGGTCTCCGCCTCATCACCGTCAGATTTCTTCACGTGCAGAAGGATGTCCACAACAATCACCGCCTCCGCCGTGAGTGGATTTTCATCCTGCGGCCTCTTGCCTTTCGAAGTCTTGTGCTTGAAGTTCACTATTATACCCCAGTCGTACTCGTACTTCTCGGTTTTGACCTGCAAAGGCAGCACCATCAATAAATAATGCCTCAATATATTCAGTTACGACTCTGCAACTCAGTACATCCCTTACCTTTAACTCTCTCACAAACGAAACATGCAATACATAGTCGTGTACACCAAACAGACCTCCGCTTGTTGAAGCAATGCGAAATGAATAAACATGACAACAAACACACATTACAATGTTAGGTGAACCAACCACAATGCGCTACTCGACTTTTCTGATGATTTTCAAAAACAATCCAGTCGCTACCGATTTGAAACCATTAACTACATGGCAACTGCATTATCATCACCCACTTAACGAACATATTAATACAAGACAACTTTATACTATCAGAATGGTCAAACACAAACGATGACGCAACGTGAACGCAAAGAGCGTGGCTTATTGTGGCTCAAACCGTCGATCCGATGCTTCAAGTGAGAGGTAAATCGATGATCGCCGCTGTCGAAGCAAATCTTTATACGTGAAGCCGCTTGGGCCACTCTTTCCCCTCATATTGTGAACCGGTGTTTTTTATTGTGTTGACCGTATTTTTTTAAACAGACGTTAGTTAACGGTAACGGTCGGATTTCGACTGGCAGGCGAACACTAGGACGCAAGTATACGTGCAGCGACCTTGACCAGCCGGCCGGGCTGCAGGAACGGCTTGAGGTACTCAGGGCGCGTGATGAAGCCACGGAACTGCGCGCCCAGTAGGTCCAGCTGAGCGCGGATGTTGCAGTACGACGAGATCGAGTGCTCCTGCTGCACGGACAGCGCTTCGTACTCCTTCTGCTTTGCTTTTAACTCTGCGTAGAACAATCAACATTTAAACTTATGCAATAACAGGTTAAAGCATAGATACTCTTTTTATTTGTCTATGTTAGAAATTCACGGGATCCTGCTAAAGGCGGTCCTCCCCTGCGCCCGGAGACACTAGTTCTCCCTGCCCGGGTAATAAAGTGACCGTTGAGACCCGCGCACCCCTCCCGCGAGACCAGCGGGCGCGCCGGACGGCAGCACGCTGGTGTTGGTGCAAGTGTCATTTGGCAGTTTCATTTTAATTTTAAAGTACGCTTCGACCTAATAATAATTCTTTAAATAAAATTCAAATAAATAAATTTAAAAAGATGTAACCAGATAAAACAGTCTTGAAAATCATATACTTTACATTTTTAACGAAATAATCACTTTTAACCTATTCATGCAGTTTGCAAGATATTTTGCAAATATACAGAATTATTGGATTTTTGTTCGCAAGTTTTAGGGAAATTAATTCATAATATAAATCAACATGTTTTGCGAGTAACATAACATACGAGAGTTCTTAAAATGTAGTGCATTAGTGGGTCAATGTATCATAGACAAGCACAATCATAGATATGCGAATGTTCGCGAAGATACAATTTTCGTATACGAGAACAAGAGCTCCCTACAAGCGTAACATCCGCGATCAACGAGTGCGTTAAACGTTGTCCTTGGCAAATAATGTTTATACTCACTGTCTATTAGATCCGGTATAGCTGTTTGGTTCTGGAACTGGTAGAAACTTCGCTCAAGCATGTATTCAGGGTTTATTTCTTCTACTCGTAACAGATTCAGCACCTAAGTCAGGAAATACATGCGAGAAAATTTAGTACAATATATATTTTTTATTAAAACAATTATGATGGTGAAGTGCCATGGCAACCTTCTAACTAAGAACATTAATTAGGTCAATTACAATACATAGCGCTGACATGCAGTCGGCGGCAAAATCGTGTAGAGAAACCGCTTATTAGTGGCTCTCTGACGCTGCAACCGAAATAGGTTGAAAAAAATTCAACAAAATTAAAGAGTAGATTATGGTAGCAAACCAGGTAAAAAGAACTATATTAATATACAAGTACTGCCAGGGTTAATTGGGTGGTATGGAACCTAGCGACATCTAGCAGGCGGACCCAGGCTCCTCAACCTCGTCCATAATTCAGCAATGAGCAGAAGCAGCTCATTACTTCGACTAAAATATTGTATGGGGATTACGTTGAAGGTTTTCTAATAAATTTTAAAATTATTAGTATAATACATAATTTGAATAACTCTAGATTCATAAAACTGATATATTTTCAATTCTACTAAAAGAACAGGATAAAGTGTCAAATAATGATCGATGATAATATTGTTCGATGGAGGAACGGCGACGGGGGAATTTACAATGTAAACTGGCAGTTGGTAGGTAGGTTTGTTCGAATTTTGTTACTAGCCCCAAAATGGTCGCGACTGTTCTGATAGTCTTACCATGTTATAAGTGAGATGGAAGGCGGAGTTGATAGGATCAGCTTTCCCCTGGACCATACTCTTGACGACGCTGGGCTTGACCTTCTGGTCGATCATGAGGATCACGATGCCCTTGTCGTCTAGCCCGCGCCGCCCCGCTCGTCCGGACATCTGGATATACTCCCCTGAGGAGAGCTGAATACAAAATATACATGACAATTTATTGACAAATATTGTACTTTCAAATGTCATTTGTCAAGTTTGTTCGCTTCACTGCCGTTCAGCTGTGCCCGTGATTATTTATTGATTACTTGATTACATAATAATTTAATAAAACTCTTTTGGCTGCTGAAAGTTACTTTCTTACGTATATAACCGATAAACGAGCAGACGAGCCATCTGATGGTAAATGGTCATCATCGCCCACGGACATGAGCAGGACCAAACGTGTCACTAATTCGTTGTCGGCCAGCAAGTGAGAAAGACTACTTCAATACGTAACTAATATCAATATATTTGAAGAGATAAAACTTACGAATCGAAAATCTTTTCCGTCAAACTTCTGACATGTTGTGAAGACGACGGTCCTTGCCGGCATGTTCAGACCCATTGCAAAGGTTTCCGTTGCAAACAACGCCTAGGAAAACGAATGAGACAAATCAAAGGTAAGATTATTCTTGCATAGATTCGATTGTATAATTATGATAAAATTAGATGAGTTTTAATTTACATAGCGCTCAATTTGCTAAAACGCAAATTTGAGGTATATTTCTAGCAATAAATTATTGTAATGATTGACAGTTTCTGGATTATCTGATAATGGAAATATTCCAGAAGTAGCTGCACCGTTCATCCTTGGGATCGCTCCGCTTTCTCCTTTATCTAACGTAGTAAGAAATGTGAACACCACGCAAAGACAAATGCTGATCGCAATAGAATGGAATTCAATAAAAGTGATAAACGGCATTTAAAGATTATTTTGTGTTTCTCTTTTAAAAACATATGTATTAAACTAAAAATATTTTTCTTTCATTCAATATAAATCATAAATTCGTCTTTCCCATCTCTACAATTGTAAGCAATTTAACGTTTCAAGATGTAAAATTCTCGTGAGTCTCATTTATCTGTACAAATGGAGTCTGATAAAAATTAGTTTTTGAGAAAATTTACGTGATATAATGATAAATTTAAAGTAATTTTTTATATTAATCGAACGGTTTGTGTTTAATCTTAGATCTAACTCAAACCAGTAATTCGTGTTTTTTTTATAACAAGTAACGTTGATTCCCGCTGTCATTTTTTTATAATAATTCCAATTTTTTTCACTAACTTTAATAAGTCCAAGGCCAAAGAGTATTTCGATGGTCTCCTTGAGGATGGGCAGCAGGCCGCCGTGATGGATGCCGATGCCGCGTCGCAGCAACGGCACCACGTTCTCCACCTGCGGCAGCTTGCGGTCTTCCTCCGACAGTACGTCCATCGCGTTGTTGAACACCTCGTCCACTAACTTCTTCTCCTCGACTGGATATGCAGACAATAAAAAAATCAAGTATTATCTGTTCAATAGTGCATTGCGTAGCGCGCCACAACAAATATCACCGGGTTCTCGAAAATTCGACAGAAAAAGCAATAAACTACAACTGTTGTTTTATACTATGTAGTGAACGTAGTATAAAACGAAGTCGCTTCCCGCTCACTATCCCTATATATGCTTAGATCTTTAAAACTACCCAACGGATTTTGATGCGTTTTTTTTAATACATAGATTGATTCAAGAGGAAGGTTTATAAATATATAACATGCATATAATAGAGAAACACTGATAATTGTAGAGGCTTCTAATGTAAAATAAACACATTTTTTTGCGCTTACATTGCAAACGCTAGCTGAACCCTACCAGATAACAAAAATCGTTTATAAAATAATTTTTATTCATCCACTTAAATATAAATACATTTTTTAAACTTGTAATGAATGACACTTCATGATAATACGGTCTTTTTCAAATATTAATACATCAACCCAATTTATTTTTATATTAAACACAATAAAATTAAAAGTTGAATCATAAAGTTTCTGCGCCATCTATGATTCCGTTGAATAACAAAGTAGAAACAAGACCGTTGAATATAAGACAAAGATGTCACAGTGTCTCATGTACAAACCCAACTGTTTGTTTAGTAACAAATAAACATTTAATAATAAAAAAGTATTGACCAAACTAGGAATTTAATTTAAAATATTTGTTTGTATTAACTTGTTTAATGAGTTATAAAACTTGTCATAGTTAATGTTTGTACGGAGAAGGAGTACATAACGCTTACATTTATTATAATACACGTTCATACTATTAGTATCCAAAACAATACGGTGTGGTCCACCATGAATGTATGTTCAGGCAAAAAAATATATCAACCCCGAAACTTATTCGCACTGGAGCCGCATAGAAATAAAGTCTAGACCTCTTCAAACACGAGACAAAATCATGTTTTGAAGTTTGCCGTTTATGTTTGGAAAATTATAAGTAATACTCACTTGTATTAAAATCCAACTTCGCCATCTGCATGGCGTACAGCTCGCATTCTTTCTTACTGAAGCTGAATATGATGACGGGCGCAAAATTCCGTTCCATTATCATCTTGACGATGTTGAAAATGTTGGTCTGATTGTTGCCCCGCGGCCCATCGCGCCGCCCGCGCTTGTCTCCCTTGCCCGCCTCGCCTGCGTTACTCAACACCGCCATTGCCGTGTTGAAATTATCTTCTTTGAATTGACCCTTTAATTTGATTGTTGCGTAATTAAGTAACAAGAATATACATATATTTCGATGTTTATGAAACATTTATTGAAATATTTTTTTTTATTAAATCAACTAATCGTTTATGATACTGATAACTATTGTATTATCTCTTTAATTTTTTCTGTGACATTCTAGTATATAGGATGGTAGGTATTGGAATAACAAAATCAGATGCCGTGGGCGATTAAAATAACTAATTATAATATACATAAAACTAACGAATCGAAACATAAAACAACACACAATCATAAAACTATTTCTGTTTTCAAGAGAAGAGTAAAGGAACTTTATCTATCGTTATCAGAGCAAATATAGTTATAAAAATATGTTTCTTATATTTCCCGTATTTTTTTTATGTAATGTTAGGGTCTTTTAATCATGTCATATGTATTATATATTTGTATGTATACAAGTTATAAATTTATATGTATTGTAAGATACTTGTGTATTATTTACTATTTTATGCACATTTATTGGTATATATGTATGTGTGCACGCTTCACCTGCATCTCCATTTGATGTCTCCATTCGCAGGTCCGCTGGCAGGATTTTGTTAAGAAATAAGCAGAACCTTTGTACATTTTTAAGATCATTACTGTTACACATTGCCAATTATGTTCATGAATAATTAAATTAAATAAATAAATAAATAAACGTCGAATAAATCCATTCGAAAACTACAGAGATTATTGTTTATATAACGATACGTTTCAAACAATTTAAATATAACCATAGCGGCAGTTGGTCCAACACAGATACAATAATTTATTAAATATATATACATGACAATAAATAATAATAGATCAATAAAATATTATCTTCACTGCAGCACAGCGCTAATAATAATGTTGTTCGTTGGACACATCCGGTGAAGTCTGGCAATTTACACTTCACAGCCGTTTCTATGTTCAAACATAAGTATTGTTTGTCACCTTTTCATCGACGACGAGGTGTATGCCGTCGCCGCCGGCGGGGAAGATGTAGTGCTGCAGCGGCGTGGGGCGGTACTCGGTGTAGACTACGTGGCACGGCTGCGAGTGCAGCCGGCACACCCACTCGGCGAACTGGCGCGCGTTCGGGATCGTCGCCGACAGGAACACGTAGTGGACGTTGTCAGGGAGCAGGATCAACGTTTCTGGAATGTTGGCGTTAAAAGCTATTTTCAAATTTCGAACTTTTCAATACAACAGAACATGCGCGTGTCCGAGCATATGAACTGATGCGCGTCGGTTATGTCTCACTTCTATACATCAATGACATAAAGGTCCAGCCACCGATTAATGACGTCATACGTGTAGATTTATTGAAGTTGTCGTACATCAACCGCATACGTAATTCGCGTCACATCTAACGCGTTTAGGTCAATGTTACGTCATCGTCACGTAATATCTGACAAGATTTGTATCAGCACGGTAATGACTAATTCATTTGAAAATCGCTCAGCATGATTTATGAGGACTCAAACTCAAGTGGCTGTGAATACATTTGCAGTAGAACCCACCGTTTTGGAAGGGCACTAAAATATTAGCCAAATTTGAAATTGATTTCACATATTGAAATACAGCAGTTGCATAATAGGTCATCTGATTTTATTAATATTATACTTTTTTTTTTCAAATATAATACAATATGAATATATCACATTCAATGCAGCATTCATAGTTCATACTTCCCAGATCCCACTTCACAACTTAACTTTAATATCTTCACATGGCTCATGTAGGAGTTTAAATCGTTCTTACCTTCCCAAACAACCCCTCTCTCTTTGTCTCTCATATAATGAATTTCATCAAAGACAACCCATCCAACTTCTCTCATAATTTCAGATCCTCTATATAACATATTCCTTAGAATCTGAAAATAATAGAAAAATAAGTCATTACATCAATAATATGCATGCAGTAAAATTTGTTTATTTTATACCATGCATAAGTTTCTTGTTTATGTCCATGGTTCTAACAGTTATAGAAATTAGGTCACTACTTTCTATTTTGTTTCCAGTCAAAATAAAATTATAGAATTACAGCAGAACAAACATGTTATATCATTATTGCAAATTCAATCAGAATGTATAATAAAATTAGTAAACACCCAATAGAAATAGCAACACTGTGAATATATTCATTTATTAAATTCTAAAGCACATTTGCATGAAAAGGATTCATTAAGAAAATTACGTGCATAAGTGTATGTACTCTATACCTAAATGATTGAATGAATTTGAATCACAGTTGAAAGAAATTTGCTGTAAAAAAAAATAGAACACAAATTGCAGAGCATCTCTATGCAATAATTTACATCATCATTGTAACTAGTCTCAAATCACTATTAGGTCGAATGTGAAGCTGAACTCATTAAGTTTGACAGTTAAGCAGTTGCACCTGACTGTTAAGCAGACTTTTAAAGTCAATTGTTCTAAATCATTTTGAAGTTATTAATATATACCCATAATGCTCAAATTATTTTTATTAGATTTTTGTGTACCTAAAAAAAGCGTCCAATTACTCCCAATTACTCCCACCAAACGAAATCCAGTTTGGTTCACACGTGACATACATGCAACATTCGCTTAACACACATTAAACTTTGCCAAATAAGATGACAGGATATAATTAATATATACAAATGTAATGTAATAATGTTCACCTCAGTGGTCATAATGAGGCATGATGCTGTTGGATTGATCGTGACATCACCAGTTATGAGTCCAACATCATGAAACTCTTCGGAGAATTCTCTGTACTTCTGATTTGACAGTGCTTTTATTGGTGTTGTGTATATCACTCTCTGCTTGTTTTTGAGTGACAAAGCTATAGCATATCTGAAAAGAAAGAGCAAATAAATGTTTACATACTCACAACCCCACACTAAGATTCCATGTTATGGGTGGCATGGATATACACAATATGACATTACTAACACCCATGGCTCAAAAACAAACATTTATCTGTCACATAAATGTCTTTCCCCTGGCCGGGAATCTAATCCAGGACCCCTCGCTTGTCATGCAGGGTCACTACCAACTGGGCTATGGGGTTGTCAAATAACAAGTGTCTGCGAGAATAAAGAAAAAAATTCAAAGTTATTTGATGTATAGATTCAATCTCATTACAGTTTTATTATAAGTATAGATATTGTTCAGAATTTAACAGCTAATTGGAAGTTTTATTTATACAATTGAAATGATAAATTAAAGTTTCACTTCTTCGGTTTTAAACATGTGAGTGACTCAACAACTTATTTTTTCAAATAAGCTTTATTTGATTATTTCATATACTTTTAGTATAGCTCTAATAACACACATTAATTAATTAAGTCATGATATATAAACATTATGTATAAGAGATCATTATTACAGTACAGCACAGCAATTCATCTGATTTTTATTAGTATTTCTTATTATCAGGAAAAGGTTTGTATTCTATAATTTTCTTGGAATTATTTTTAAGGAAAATCTTAATTTGAATATTTACATTCTGTTTAACAGTTCTGATCAATGAAAGATTTGGTTGGACAAATGCCTTCTTGTCAAACTCACTTATTGATACATAACACTACGCTGTGTTGGCACTAGATATAGAGGCATACAATAAAGTAATCATACTTAATATTTATTCTTCCAAAACCATTCTTGGGTTCTACATTACTAATTGGACTCCTGTGAAGCCAGGATGGATAGCGATCCACTAGCAATCTACTGGCAAGTAGTAAATAAAAGTATATACAAAAGCAGCTCAATAAATACTTACTCAGCAACCACTGTCTTTCCAGCAGAGGTATGTGCAGAAACTAATACAGACTGCAGGTTATCTATACACATTATTGCTTCTTTTTGAAAAGGATCCAATATAAAACTGTATTGCTTGGCAGGTTGTGTGCTAATCGGTAGCAGTGGAACATACTCGTGATTTGGCGGGATTGCCACCTCGTGGGTACAGCCCTCGTGCGTCTCAAGAGTATGAACGACTATTCGTGCGTTTTCAACATCAATGCTGAAATAATAAAATTGAGGACAATTATATATAGGCATTAATAATATTCACATAATATCTCAATATCCATTTGTATTATAAACCTAACTTACTTTAAATCTTCAACTAATTCAGGTTCCACTTCTTCATCTTTTCTAGGTTTCTTTGCTGTGTCAGCATATTGAACTTCTTCATGAGCGCGCTTACTGCTCGCTAAAGTGGTTGTTAAGGGGGTTACAAGTGTAGAATCCGTCCTAAAACAACAATTAAATAAAGTGTCTGATAAATATAACCAGTACTAAAAAGCATAGGTTATAATACTAACGAGAGCTTTTGTCCAATTTTATCATCCGGTAGCGAATTCGTTTGAACATTTTCAGTGGAATCGTCAAAACAATCGAACAAACTATTTACATTAGCCATAATAACAATGACAAAAGTATATTTATGAACTAATTTTATAACCGCGCATTTCCTTCATAGCAATAAGGAAATTAATAAGACATAATAAGTCAATAACTGGCACTAGCCACTGACATTAACACACAACAGCTTTTATATTAGTCTGTAGTACATACAACACAACCACAGATTACTTATAAATTCTATGTAAAAATTGTAAAATATATAACTTAAGACTATTCGATCTACGTTAATACTTACGTGAATTGATAATGATTGTATTTAATCTGTAAGAAACTATTAACCTCTGGTAGATACAAAGCAATAACTTATTCTGATTAATAAAGATTAGAAAACTTAATTTCAGAACTGAAATTTTTAAAGTTAAATCAGTTTATAAAAAGTAAGCTAAGTGAGAATAACAAACATTCTTTATAATAAGATAATGAAACTTTTCAACTCTAAATGTATATATAACAGTATCTAATAGATGACAGCAGTAAAATTTCAGCTGCATGATGCTGTTAATAGTTATTGAAATTTATGAAAATTGAAGTTAATCCATTGTGAGCCGTAATTTTATATTTCCCTATGGGAAACACATGGTACTTTTTCTGGTACCTTGCTTTTGTAATTATTTTAATATGCACCCTGTGAGGTCATAGCCGTCGCCGGTCGGCTATTAGTAGTAAGTCAGGCAGTTAAAAAACCTAAAATCTTGAACGGTCACTTCGCGGAGGTTAGCAGCAAACGAGCAGATGAGCCACCTGATGGTAAATGGTTACCGTCGTCAATGAGCATCAACAATAAAAAAAGGTAAATTAGAAGAAAATAAGAAATCAATTTATTTTTAAATTTTAATCTACTACTAATTTGTTAACTGTAACTTTAAAAAGTAGAAAAAACAGTATTCTTTCTATAATCCTGAAGTTTTGCTCTATCCAATTAAATTTTTAAAATTTAAAACTCCTTTCCAATACTCTGTAGTATAGTAATTTAAATTTTTATAAATTTTTTCAACATTTACTATGTAGTCACTATTACTATGTACTACTATTACTATGTACTCACACTTTTCATTTATTCATACTCCTGAAATATCTCTGTTTAATCCTCTGTTGTTTAACCTCCGATTAACCTAAAATTAATAATCAAATAGAGATTCGAGAACGTCTCTCATTTTTTGCGATATTTCAGTGCATATTTTTTTCTTCATTCTAAATAAATGAAAATATTGTCAAATTTTTTGAATACTAAAAAATAGGGTAAAGGTAAATATAAATAGTATTGAAACCGTTTTAAAAGTTAGTTTTGAAACGTTGCTTTTTTGTATATGTAACATTCTTTAGGATATGTACATTAATTGAATTACAATTGACCAAAAAAAGTAGTAAAAAAAATAATGATTACTGTGTATATTGAAAAGATGTGATCAGCGTAACGAAATAAATTGTTTTGATATATCTGAATAATTACATTTACCGCTTAGATCTGAATATCGTACAAGTATTTGGCGTTAACATGGTAACATTATTTAATGACTCAATCGAAGGGTCACGTGATCATATTAGCTTGGGTTTTCTTTGATTACTTTACAGGTCGTGTAGATTTCGACAACGACGCTTGCATTGGTATTAAAATAGCGTGGAAAACATTTTGTTGTATTTATTGTGACTAAAAGTTATATTAAAATGTCGGCTAAATCAAAAAAAACTGTGACATCCTCGTCGAATATAAGTGTTGTTTCTTCGGTGCAAAGCCCACCTCAATCGAGCACTCCTGTTGGAAGCCGCCCTTCTAGCTCTGCCGGTCGACCAAGCAGCCCACTCAGTCCTACAAGACACAGTCGTCTTCAAGAAAAAGATGCGTTGCAAAACCTTAACGATCGACTTGCAGCGTACATCGATAAAGTCCGTCAACTCGAAAGTGAGAATTCAGGCCTCCGACGTGAAATCCAAACTACACAGGAGGTGGTTACACGCGAGGTGTCTAACATAAAAGGAATGTATGAGCATGAGCTACAAGACGCCCGAAAACTGCTAGACGATACGTCCCGTGAGAAAGCTAAATTGGAAATTGATTTGAAGCGGCTGTACGAAGAAAACGATGACTTAAAGAAACGGTAAGTTGTAATTTTTCTACACCCAAGTTATAAAATGTAATGATTTTAATGTCGAGTGCCTATTTTGATTTTGATTAAAGAAGTAAAGATAGCATTTGGTACAAATTCTTCCGGTTAACCTTAGTTTACGTCATCGTCGGAGTTTCAATGCGGGCGCGGTGACGAACGCGCGCGACCTCGCCTTTACGACACAGTGACATCATAGCTCAATTTAAACTGCCCAATCGCTCACAATATAACACATATCCTAGGAGGTTGCTACTATCTATTTACGATTCATAAAATATTCATTCCCAAATAACAATTGTTTGTAAACAATACTACACATATACATAGTATGATGTGTTCCCTAGTTAAGACATATACCTTACAAGGCTTAAACTTGTTCACCCTGTCAATAATTTTATTGTTTATCAATGTGATATGTAAAAGATATCATGCATTATTGCTTTATCATAAGCGATGATTCATTAGTAAATGATGTAGCCTACATATATTTATGTATAGAAATGTTTTAACTATTTTTATTATTACCATATTATATGTTTATAGTATTTATACAATATTATAAATGTTTTTTATAATTACTATAATTATTTTTTGTAATAGGTAAGTTGAGGTATATTTCAGATTGTAAAACATATTTATTAATAATAATAAATAATAGGTTGTGTTTCAAAAACTTACCAAATGCTAAAGAAATTAAAATGATATTATAGTAAAAAATACTTAGACTAATACTCAAAATATACAAGACAGCACAGTAATATATAAAAAAATTATTTACAGTTTGTACATTGTTGCTAAAAGTATATTTATATGAAAAAAAACATTCCAGTTTTTTGGTCACAAGTATTATGAAGATAGCAATTATATATCAATATAAATTTATATTATATAATTGGAGTTTTTAATTTTAATGTAAATTAGCCATATATATGTTCATAAATTCAATTACAATGATTGTTTCTCTAGGGCAAAATAAGGATGGATTTCTAGTCTTTCCTACATGTGTTTCAGAAATATACTATTTTTATAAAGTATATTTTTTTTTTTGGCTTTGGACAATTTTATATTTCTTATATGAACAATAACCACAGTTTTATGAATGATATTAAGTAGTTGTAAATGTTAGTAAGCTCATCAGTAGATTTTTTTTATTTCCTGACTGGTCTTTTTCAAAACTTATTATACAATTTGGTAAAATATGTGTTAAAAAATTTAGAAATACATAGTAACAACAAAAATAAACAAAAACTTGTCTGCAATTATTTTGTAAAATTTGTTGTTTGTTTTTCCATCATCATATAATGGAATCTGTCCATTCATTCATCTTTCATTGCTTAGAATAGTAAAATTTTCAGGAAAAAATCTAAATGAATATCAAGGAAGTTACTCCATAAAGACATAATATATCTGTAAGCTTTATAAATTTGTAGTAATTTAGAAAACATTTCCTTCAAGTTCGCTGACCTTAAATAAAATTGTTTTGATAGTTTTACTCAACTTTCTCAATGGCTGCATCAAACTTAAGCCAAAATCAGGTGTAGAAAAAATTTAAAATAACACACATCTTTAATATGCATGCACTTTAAAAAATAACTTGTTGCCCAAAGTTTATATAAATACTCAGAAGTATATAAACAAATTGTAAAAGTCATTTAAATACAGTTTATTAGGCGATTCTCAATTAAAACTTAATACCCAGATATAAAATAATGAAATACAGTAGATTTGAGCATGTTTATACATATTGTAAACTACATACATTAAATATGCTTAAAAGTAAAATGTATAGAAATTAACAAAAATATATCTTTTAAATGAACCATACATAATATTTATACATAGCAGTTTTATATTAAAGCCCATAATAAACTTTCTTTTCCTATACCATCAAATTAATACTAAACTTCCCCTACTTTGTTCTAGTTGAACAATTTTCTATCTTAGTAGATATTAAATAGGTATAATACATACTAATCAGCGAATAAAATAAAACAAAGTGAATCAACTCTAGCAAATTTATGCATATATGAAATATGTATTTCGTCCAGAATAATGTACTCTGCAAATGTTGAAGGAATTTTTAAAATAGGTGCTTCTGTTCCAAACACAAAATTCACACTCTCTTTCGAATATTTGATATTTTAATATACAAGAATATTTTTATTACTTTTCTCTTAATCTATATATAATCTATTTACAGATATACCTGAAATATATTCCACTTATGGCAAAAATGTGTTGTTTTGACCAGTATGATCAATAGGATTCCCTTAGCCTTGACTTACTAAGTTCAGAAATCAATAGATGTAGTACCAGGCACCAGTGACATCAGTGGTGTGGTACTGGAATATGACATAATATACACAATGAAGGACATGTTGTTTCCTTGCTTTCGGTATCAACTGTATAAATGAAAAATAAATGGAACCCTTTACATAAAACATAAACCAAAAGAACATGTATGTTTTATGGAATTGACTGTTTAAAAGAATATTAAATAAAAGTATAAAATGTATAATCCAAAGAATGATACCATTATCTAAATAAATATAGCTAAACAACAATTAATATCATTCTCAAGCCCCCTTGTCTCCGACTTTATCAAGTAACTTGCATTGAAATTACATCATCACTGTTCTACCAAGAATTTCATTATAAATCCGACATGTAACTTTTTTAAGCACCATGTGACCTTGCAATGGCTGTTGACCCTGGTGACCGTGCGAATAGGTCATACACAGTGCTTATAGTCGTTCAATCAATGCAACACAGAGGAAAGCTTAGATTATAAAGTGGTATGAAATAATTCAACTGTTGTTATTATTATTATTATTTATGTTAAAGTATAAAATTACTTTAAATACGAAGATTTTAAAATGATGAAAAATGTTCCATCAATATTTATTTACCGATTATAAATTTAATAACCAATGAAGAAAAAACCTCTGGATGTGGAATTGCGAATAAAAACCCCGAAATAGCAACCTAACCCGGGTAGTTAATGGATGTGACGATGAGAAAAATCGTAAATAATGTTCAAGATAACGGCATCATAACTTAAGAACGGTCAAAGGGGCTTTGAGACCTTTTAAACACATGACGTAATTTTTGTAAATAAAACCATGAATAATCCATGCAACCTTTTAAGCGAGTGCACGATTTGTGATACAGTTAGAGCTAAAACTGTCGTCATCGGTAAATGCAGCAATATACTATAAAAGTCGACTTGTTCAGTCACGTCCATACCTCCTACTGCGATTGTCGCAGTTATATTTCTGAAATAATTATTCGTCCTTTGCACATGTATAATGATAGGGACTGAAATGAAACGAACTTTAAATATTAAGTGATATTTACTGCAAATATTAGTGAAAACCATAACGAAATCGGTTTAGCCGTTTCTGATATTAGCGCTAACAACT
>DWPT01001185.1:0-19571 GCA_018251895.1 Agathymus mariae mariae
CCCTCCATCGGAAGACTCTAGTTCTCCCAAGTCCAAGCCCGGGTGAAAAGGGACACCCTTGAGCCCCAAAACATCCCACCGCCAAAAAGCCATGAGGCGGAGGAAGAACCGAACAACAACAACAACAGGTCACAAATGAATGCTGCGATGAAAGAGTTATATTTATAGTTCGTGTGATATTAATAATGGACAACTGTTTGTCGGAATATATTACGTATATGTGTATGATTTAATGAGTTACTTAGACGAGATTACTTCACTATGATGAAATATTAAAGAGGACGGTGAGCATTTGGAAATTTTATAAATAAAACGATCTACTTGTGCACAGTTACTAACCAAAAACTTTCAAATCACAATTTGATGCGTAAAATCATATTACTTAACAAATAAATAATTTTTTACTGATATTCACACATCTTCACTACTGAACGCCTTAGATGTACCAGGGTCAAATGGCGGCACAGTGTCGGTGTAACTGTCGTTTTTGCTTTTAAGTAAGTACTCCTCTTCATCAGACACCAAGTTAAATATATTTCTTTTTAATTTGTGTTGACTCAGTGCAGGCATTTTTTTCGTAATTGAGTACATAGTGATAAAAAATTGTTGCAAATCGTCTTCACCGTCAAAAGTGAACGCAGTTTTCTCAGCCCTTTCTCTTGTTCTTTTGTCGTGATTACTGAGCGTTCTGCTGATTAATGAATCTAAATCGATTTTGTTCGTTAAGGTTTCTCTCGAGACATCGATTAAACTGCTATCGAGTGTATTCTGTGGCAGCATACTGGAACACCCTTCCATTTGTAGCGTGTCGTTCTGTTCGGGTGCCGCTACGAACTCAACCTCGGGGTAGTTCATTACATTTTCGGGTTGAATGAAACTAAAATCTTGGGTCGAATGTTCAGTCGACACGTCCAGTGTTGTAGGACGATTGGCCATGTAGGGGACTAAAAACTCCATGTGCTTTTCATACTTCCAAAGTTTAATACCAGAAACTTCACATCCACTGTTAAACAGCTTGTTCCGCCTTCTAATCGCATCTCTGTGGCAGTTGCGCAACTTGAGCCAAGCCTCTTTTGCTGACTGTCCTGTAAATAACAAATTATTCAGATTTGATTTTGATCTAATTCAACTTCAGGTTTAAACAAATCTAATGTCTAATTCTCGATACAAACGTTACTTATAATATATCTTACCGTTCTTGTAATTTGTTTCCTTAGCAATTTTCGCCCATATTAATTGTTTTATTGTCTTTTTAGTATACTCTGAATGATTCGGATCATACAAACAAGGTTCACTGCGTACCGATTCAATTAAATGTTCCATCGCTGTTCCGCCGATCATAACAACTTCGAAACATGTCCACAAGCCGCGGTTCGCGCAGAAATCTGTGCCGGCGAGCAGCACGCCGCGCAGCCGAACGGGACAGGAATATGTCTGCGTCGCACGTGTCTGCGCCGCATTACAGCACTGCGCTCGTACAGCCTACGAAGTTTGTTCTGCTTCTCACACTGCGTCGTGTCGTGTGTCGCCGGCACCTCTGTGTACTTCTAGATGCGCCATGCCTCAATAGAGTTTGTAGTAATATTTGATATTCAATTAAAATTTCAGCCATTTAAATGAACGCAGCAACAGGAACTATCACTATTCTGCATAATATTTGAAAAGAACATAAACAAATAACTATTAAGCAATAAGTTTAAATATTTTCATCCAGCGTACGAAGCGAAGTCCATTAAAATATGGCACTGACAAGAAAAAAATCAACAATGTCTGATGCATATTTTGGTGCCTATTACCAAAGCGCCCACACAAATTATGTTCCAAATAAAATACACGGAGGAAAGGGACAACTCGGGTCAGTATGAGTTTATTGTTACATAAGGATATTCCGGTATTATAATTCTAGTATGAAAAAGGTTCTTTTAGTTTTACTGCTTAAGAGAAGTTCGGACTATGTTTTTTTAGGTGCATTCTTCGGTCATCAATCCATCTTGCATAACGTTTGTCTTACTCCCATTGATCTTTCCAACGATAGAATCATCAATAAAACAAAATATTACAAAATATATAAACTCTCTAAGAGGCCCCATCCACCCTCGACTCTAAGCGACACTCGGGACACCTTCCCGAGCAAACGACGAGGCTGTGCGAGCGGTCCCGCCTGTTGAAAATCACCGGACTCTACTGACGGGGATCACATCAGGCAAACATCAGGTAAACGTCGGCGGTGCTCCTGCTTGGTGGCTGCTGTTTTTGTACCAGTCTATCGTTGTACTTCAAGTTTAAACCGTGAAATTAAATAAGTATTGATCCACTTCGAACTTTTGAAACCTCGAACGAAGCTTGAAATGTTTTTAAGTGTTTCGGTTAAGTGCGGAACAGTCGGTAATAAGCGGGTCCCAAGCTTTCATTTCTCGTAATAGCTTTGGTGTTATGGATGAAAATATTATAATATAATAAATAAATACATAAGAATAAAAAATTAAAAATCGGTTAAGTTCTAGTAAGTACGGAAATCTGGCGATTTGCAATTGGTCAGCGTTATGAACTATGACCTTATCTTTAATCAAATCTTTTCAATGCGGAAGCGTTTCAAAGTAAGAAGAAAGTTGTGTTGCGTCAGTTACGAAAGTAGAAGCGTAATTATTTCTGCAGGGCTTTACATTATTCCGTTTCACCGCAATTCATGGTACAGTATCCTGATTTTTTCCGCCCGTCTCTGGCGATCCTAATCGTCGTAAAGAGTAAAAAGTTGAATAGCTCGGCCTGTTATCTTCTAGACTGGACGCCATAAAAGTTTATGGTATACATTCAAGTCACGGCGAGCCGAGCCGGAATAAATAAAATAAATCTACAATTCTATTCACTGAAGGGTTTAGATATCTCCGGGCACAGAAGCTGGATACAAACGTTATTTTTACGGCGTAACTGGGGCGCACGAGTCGATGTGTCGATCTCTCGATGATATATCATGAGTGACCTACACCCGCGAACAACGAGTGACAAACGTACCAGTAACCGTTACAAACTTACCAACACCAGCCCGCGGCGACGGTTGACTTCACGTCGCCATTTTGCATTCCTTAACCAATTGTAGTCATCAGCTGTTCGCATCGATAACAGCTGATGGCTACGTCACTGCATCCTGACAGTACCTGCTCAAAAACCGTCACAGTTCCTAAAATAAATTCACCTGCACGATAGATGGGTACCTTCTTGTGGTGAAGGATGTATCGTCCGTCCTTCTCTTCCAGCGAGGGGCTGAATTATGACGTAATATATGAACACCCTTGCAGTGGTACCTTACATTGTATACTAAACTCTGAGTCGAGGTAGTAAAGTCGTTCAACAAGAATCCTGTGGGTTTGCCGATGAAACTGTAGGGCGATTATTGTCCAAACAGTTGAATTTAGACGATGCTAATTCAAAATTAGAATACCGCGAGGTCCATCGTCAAAAACATTCTTATGAAGAAAGGTTATTGTAAACTAGAAGATCAATTTGGAGACAGGACTACTTGGGCTTTCTGTAACTGTGAATAGGAGAACAAAACTTTTTGTGTTTTTTATCGCCCGTTGTTCCGGGACCACTCACAAAAGAAACGATTATTATATGTTGAAGCGATTTTTAAAAACTTGTAAAAATCTCCCTGTGTGGCACTACATGTACACAACAACATATGGATTTCTATATTTGATGAAAGCTAAGAAAAACATGTTCACGTCGTGCGCGACTCCTCCGTCTGAATTAACACACAATACTCCTTTGAAAAGGCTGATTATCTTCGGACGTTATTAGCTGAGGACTCGTCGGACTCGAGAGGTCCGCGGGCAGGCTTACGGCTGTCGACTCGAGCCTTGAGATTGTCAACGACAGATAGTGATATTTTGATGTATTCTTAAATTAGAATATCAACCTCTTTTATAACTCGTGTAACCGAAATTGCAAATTTACGATGATTTATGTATTCTCTTTGTGTTTCCACCTATCGCATACTTTTTCCTTATCGAGGGTAATCTTCATTAAATTTCCGGGTTATATGAAATTCCTAATTTTACTAAGACTTCCTAAGTGAGCATAATGTAAATTTTGAAATGTTAAAGTATATCTATTAATAAAGTTTACTTGTAAAACTTAACACGGTTTTATTACGTTAAGGGTGAGTTTATTTTAAAAAGTTCTTAAATGAAGGTAGCTAAAAAGTTTAAAATTGACAGTTCGCCGTGGTCTCGTCGTGGATGGAGACGTTTACATCCCTACCCTAGTCTGATCAAATTCGAACATGTACACGTTTAACAAAAACAATATTAAAATGAAACATTTCAGCCGGCGATATCTCCTTCCAGAATCCGGATATCAACAATAAAATACACCGCCAACAGTTTCTGCTAGAAAGTTATAATATTATTATTACATCAATGTTTAAGGTGGAACATTTCCTCGGACTCTCAGTAATTAGTTTCGTGATTAACAACAAGGGCAATAGACACCTCGAGACTGCAACTAATTGCAGTTATTACAATTGTGCATGAACTGTGGCGCCGTAATGTCATTTTGGGTTATTCTTGTTTCTTCGTGAATGCAATCGAACTGTTTGCGCTTTCCGAGGAGCCTCGACGGCGAGTGGACTACATTTTTTGCTCGAAGGTAGCCCCTGCAGTGGCCGAGCGCTTGATTTGCTCTGATTACGAGTACGGAAGAAGAAAGAAAGCACTTCGTAACATTACTAGTTGATTTTTTTAGGAATCATACGTTCATTATTATACTGTTCACTCTAATACTGTTACAAAGTGTAGTTACAACTTAAATTTAATTAATATTATTTTTATGATGAAGAAGCTTTGTCCGGTTTTGTGACGACGCCAATGAACAATCGATCCTTTCTTTCGAGGTATCTAGCTATATTGTACTATGTGTAATCTACAATTCTATCTATAATGTTTCAAAGTGGAAATTATTCACTTGCCACCACTCGAGATGAGTATCAAAGCATTTTTACGTGGGGCACGAAATATTAAAGAGGCAGTTCACGAGCGAGCGGCCTTCTTCTCGGTCGACGGTAGACGACGCTTCCGCTCCTAGTATTAGGCATATCTATGATGATCCTATATACCAGTTGGTAGAAAATTTGCCTGCCCAGCGAGGCGGGCTCGTTCGATTCCTGAGCAGAACAGGTGAAACTGTTGAGACCACGAGGGTAAACAGCATGCAAAAGCTGTTCATCCGAAAAACAATGTATCACATCCATACCGGCAACACAAGGGGTCATAGTCCGGTAGGAATAGAAGTAAGTGTCTATTATTTTCAATATTATTTATGGGTATCGAGTACCATTTACAATGTATTATATAGCTTGTCCGCTATTTATACCATAGTTATATTATATTAGTTTATTTTAGGATTACTTTAAAATAATTTCAACAACATAAAGATCTATACTCTCCGACCTGTCTATTGCCATCGCGGTGGCCGTTGGAAACATTAAAGAGCATTACGGCTATTGACGCCAATACTCTTATCGTGTTTCAGTATATCACAAGCTTCCAAATGTTCTTCCGGTGGAACACTTTTAACATTGCCAAATTGGAATCTGACACTTCACCTCTGAAGCGTGAATAGGTACATACATACCTACATGCAAAGAATGCAGAGCTGCCAAAAGCATATTTTCCTGTACCTCTTTGATTTTCCGCCACACCACCTCCGAACTACGAGTATTTTCCTCCATTTCCGCTCGAATACGTGTTGCCTTCAAAGAAATTTGCAGCCTTAACCGGAAAACTATTCCTTCAAACCTCTTTAAAATATGCAGTTGAGAACGAACCTTATTTCTCTCGCGTTAACGTTGAGATTGCCTTACTTCGGCAAATATTTTGAAATATGATTTATATTCCGTTCGTAACAGAGTTTACTTCCGTGCGAACATTATAATTTAAGGAAAATGGAATATTCTAGATCTAGACTGAATCCTGCCACGACTCTGATAAAATACGAATATTTTCGAAGCTTCAACGTCTTCTGCAAATAGTAAACTTACGGAGATTTTAAGAAAACGTAGAATCGTAGAAGATAAAAACTTTAAAATCATGTGCTATGTTTTTATGGAATCATCGCTTGCAAGGTTTGATTGTTCCAAGGGACGTACGAAATGTGCACACGATACGTTTAATTACAAAGAAGAAAGATTACATTAATAAGTTTTTCCTCGCACCGGAGCATAATACATTTTCTATTGTCATTGTTGTGTTTAGCTAGTCCAACCCACGTTTAGAAAACATCTCTTAATGTAACCATTAGTCAAGCCAACCTCTTTGACACCAACGTCCATAGAGCACTGCTTATGTCATTAAACCGTGTTACGTCTTTTGTCGCATACAACAAACCAAAGCGTATATCTAGTAATTTGTTTAGCCTGACAAAGTTTATTATATAAATAAAATATTTTGTATGTTAGTGAATTATTTAACACGCGGTACGCACGTACGTACCATCATTTTGAAAGTCTCAAGTTACACGTGTTAACTTATGAAAATAGTAAAAAAACAGTACAAACACTTAACCCATTTTTTGTAAAGTCGACAAAAACAAGTATAAATCTTCACTTTTTTCTCCGACGGACCCTAACGTACCTGTCCGTGGGTGTATCAACAAACATGCACTTGAAAGCGACAGCGAAGAGAATTTAACTCTATCCTTAAGAAAGAGTGTACAGTTTGGATCGCCCTAGCGTCCTCAAATTGATATTAAACCGAATGCGTTCACGTCCACCGCAAACGACTTCCATCTCTCTCCAAGCGCCGTGAAGTTCACTTTCATCTGCAGTAAATTTGTCTCGCCCCTCCAAATAACGAGAACCGTATTCTCTGGAGTTAGGGGTGTTTTCTGTGCGTTCGCAAGGGTCGTTAGAAGGATTGTAATAACGGCGGGGTCACAATGGGGAGAGCAGGGGCTTGTTGCTAAGCGAAGCCCCCGCTCGCTGCAGAACGCAGATTGTTGAAGGGAATAGCTGTTATGAATCAAACTATCACCCGCAGATCTACTGCCGCGATATTTAATAACTAACAAAGTCAGCCGCATGCTATAAAATTACGCTTTGAATCAATATTGTTTTGAAATTCCAAACATAATTATCAATACCTTCGTACACCACAATCAGAAATTATACCAATTGGTAAGCTTAGATACCATGACAAGTGTAAAATGTAAGAAACTTTTAATTACTTAAGTCGATATAAAATACTTGCAAACTGTACCTACATTAAATTTGATGAAATAAACCCCTCCGGAACGGTAGTTTGTTATTAATGTGTTTCAATTTACGAACAATCTTCTTTTTAGCTTTATGTCATAAAATCATAACATTTAAAATAATACTTCAGTAATTAGATTAGTCCCAAGGAAATAAAAATAATATATTCAGATTAATATCACAAAAAATACATAAA
Source organism: Agathymus mariae mariae (assembly GCA_018251895.1). Taxonomy (NCBI): domain Eukaryota; kingdom Metazoa; phylum Arthropoda; class Insecta; order Lepidoptera; family Hesperiidae; genus Agathymus; species Agathymus mariae. The sequence goes on from DWPT01001185.1 coordinate 7,446, forward strand.
CCTCTATGTATGTCATATTTTATTTGTCTAAGAGATATTTTAGTATGATATTGATTTATTTTACGCTGTAATTCATTTACATGCTGCATAGATATATATCCATTATCCACTTTTAACAGCATATTTTGTTATTGAACTATAGCACTACGTTGATGCGCTTATACTAAAAATTAAAAAGCAGAAATTGTTTGAAATAATTCCTCCATCGCCGTTTCTCCATCGTAACACTCGACGTACGGCGGGTATCCATCCTTACGTAGTGAACGTACCACCTGTACGGACGGCGCGGTTTGCGTCGTCATTCATTGTGCGCACTGCAATGGACTGGAATAACTTGCCCGCATCGGTGTTCCCGCCCTCTTTCGACGTAGGAGTCTTTAAAAGGAGAGTGAATAGGCTCTTGTAAGTTAATGCGATCACCATCTTATGACTTCATCACCACTTTCCATCAGGTAGGATTGTTGTCAAGTATTAACTTATTCTATGTAAGAAAAGACTCTTTGGAATCAACGATTAAACTAAATAAATAGGTAGGTTTATTTGATACTATAAAATAAATTTAATGACTTATTTTCAATTCCTTAAACATTTTTTAACAAGACTTGTAGCATTTAGGTACTTATACACTGAACCCGACCCGTTGGTTAGCTCAGCCAAGATTTTAGGAATAGCTTGTTCAATACTTTATAAAATTCCAAGTTTAGACAATATATTTATATTATATCAGTACATTTCTTACTATTTATGGATTCCAATCTGATGAAACCCGAGGTCTCCGCGCACTGCACCTCGAGACTTAACTGGCCAATCTAGTGTCCAGTACTATCTTACCAAGTTTCAATTATTGTAACTTTATATAAACGCAGATTTCCCTTAAAGTGTTGAACAAACTCTTCCTATAATTCTTTACTATTTTATTTCATCAGTTTTTTCAAATCTAAATAATATTGAGATATGTTTTATATTTGTAATCCAACAAGATCCTGTCAAAAGAAAATGTCTTCATGATCCCTTATAAAAAAAAATGTTTTGTACAAAATCTGCTACAACATCACGTTAACGCATTCCGTTATATATTTAACAAGTATTTCAATATGAACACTGCTGTTAATTTATACAAGCGGATGATATCATCGAACGATGAACCGATTGGCAGATAACGGAGTAATTTCTATGTTTTTATTATTTTTGTAGGCCGCGTCGATGCCAGTTTACTGACAAATATCGGAACAGCGAGCCTGTTCCGAGTTAGTAAAGTTGATGGTAACACCGTCCGTCCCCTGACTGGTTCCGAATTTGATACTGTAAACGTCACGAGTCATGACCTCGTTGATGCGATCTAAACTCCTTTTTCACGATCGACCGAAGCGGCAGCAGCTGTTTTATAATACTGTAAACACATGTTTCAGCGGACCACAAAAACGATACAAAGTTCAACGTGTCTCAAGTATTTGCTATCTGAGTCAATTTCCTCTCCTATTCGCACATCTGTTTCTAGTTTATTATTTGAATAGCTGCTTTGTCAGTTTTTATAATTGGATACTCGGTCGTGGCTATTAAATTCATATTATACACGTACTCAACATTCAACATTCAACGTATTAAGTAACTTATACAATGCAAGAGAACGATTTATTTTGTTAAACTTCTTCACACGTGTGGTGCACGCCCCGTCGACATACTCGTAGTGTACACAACACGTGTACTGACATGATAAAAGTAAACGTCGACAAACAAACGGATCAAAACCGAATCAGTACAATATCCAGGAGTCATTTTGGTTTTAATACGAAATTTTCAATAGAGATTGGAAAACCGATCCCTAGGGATAAACAACGCACGCAGCAAACATTAACTAAACGTACAATACGAGTACGTATGACCGACCGTCGTCACGGTGGAGAGTGCTAACTGTAAACGTGATACGTAAGTTTGCTAAAGTGAAGCGGGGGAGGCTACCTCCTACCTCCTACACTACATATATGTTTGTGTCCATCACAATGGACTGTCTTATTAGATGTGACCCGTATGTGGCCCTGTCTACGTTCGTTTTCTTCCAGAGTGTGCGGTCGCAACACAACAAGTGGAAATATGAAGGTCGTACACCATTTTGCAATCATTGGTACATAATATTAAGAGTACATTAAATTATGTATAGTTATATAACCATTTTGTTTCACTTGTAAATTTATTTTCTGGCAAAATAGTTTGAGTTTATTAAAATTCATTACCTTCGTATATATTAATTAGCAATACGGATGAGCGGTAGGTACCTATCTGTTGGTCGTGGAAAGACTTGCATTGTGTGTGTGTGTCTGTGTGTGACTCACGTTTCGGCAGATCCATGGAGGCTCGTTCCGTTCGTAGCGAGGAACGACTGGAGAGGATCGCAACTTTTATTTGTTTTATTCCTAAATTTGATGCGTTTCCTTTTGTCTATTTTATTCATTATCTTTCTTACTTACAATATTGAAATTTACTGAAGATGCAAACCTGGTTTGGCGAAGAAGGATAATTTACAAGTTACACAGTTTCATCCAATCTAATCGTAACTCACATTACGACACAAGGTCACTGGCAATGCGAAATATATTTATATCATATACTGAATTGATTGTTGATTTCCTGGTTTTATTTTTGAAAATTTTCAAGAGTTATTTTTGCTTTAGATTCTCCTCGGCTGCGACAATTCGTCGAGAGCGAAAATAAGCTACAAACAGCTTAACCATTTTCACTGCTCGATTGTCTGTTTACCGATAAAATTTTACTTACTTCCGTAGTATGGTTTTCACCATTCGTGAATTTGTTATCGCTTGTTGCTTATCAGTGGTACACGTCAATCTAAGCATGCATGCACCATATAGTTACGTCACTGTTCAATTTCACACACACATGTCCTTGACTGTGACCTTGGATCGTGTTACACATCCCACATGGTTCGTTTCATCGAGATGTGTTTAAACGCTTTTACTGCAAATAATTTAAAGTTCAAAATAGAACGGAACGTTCTTGTTGAGATCATATTTAATTTGTGTCTTTAAGTCGTTAATTATTGTCCATCACATGCGTTTTAATCAGCGTTTCTATTATTATTTACGTTTTTTTATAGCATTATTACTGTTAGTGCAGTGTTTTCCAGGATGGATTAATTGTTTAGTAAATACAACAACAATAATCGGAGGCTACGCTGCCAACCTATTAAGCTCGCGATGCTCAGGCAATGTTAAATTAGAATGATTCAATTTTGAAATTATAAGGTAAAGCAACATTGCATTGGCGTAGTCTACGGCCTTTCATATACGCAGCGCTTGGAAAGCAACCAGGGAACAGTACTAATAAAATACGTATGCTAATTAAAACACGCGAATCGACATGCTCGTTCAAACCGGTGCACGTGACCCTGCCGGTTACTCACTTCGTTTGCCACCTTTGCAAAATATTATCAAACATATTAAAATATAGTATTAAAAATTATAATCCATGGTATCAATTCTATCAATATTACTTTACTCTCTCTACTTTGTATTATTCTCTTTTTTTAATTGTAATTGACCCTGGCAGGCACTGCTCCGACGCCCTATTCTCCAGCTGCACATTGGACGGTTGGTTAAAAATCTTTTTCTCTTGTTTCCATCTATGATATTCTTTTCTCGCAGAAACGATGCAGAAACTTCTTTCTTTCTTTTTTACCTTCTTCTCATTCCCTAGCTGATAACGCATCAGTGATACCTTTGGTCTTGCTGATGTCCATTGGTGACGATTACCACTTACCATTAGGTAGCTCGTCTGCTCGTTTGTCGGCTATGACCGTAAAAAACAAGAAACTATTTTTCATAGTTAAAATAACCTCTCCTCACTGCACGATCGGTTAGTGCCAGGGGGCAGCGGCGTGTAATCAGCAACATGCGGAGCGAGTGCTTTAATTTAAACTTACATGACCTTTAGTACCGAATATTGCGAGGGTGTTGTAACAAAACCTCGGAGCGACACGTTCAATATGCAGTGCGCACGGTTTGCACTATATATTATTATATATTGTACTATATAGGTCATTCGAGCGAACCTAATATTCCAAAATAAACAATTCATCTTTATTTTTGTTACCGAGAATGAGGGCGGGAATTTAGCAGGGTTCTAGACTCTCTGTGAAAACTGTCTGTATTCGCACCGACATAACGATATCCAGAGAGATCCGCACAATGCCGAATTAGCTTGTCCCGGATGTAGCCGTGATGGTCACTCTTTCGCTCGACTTTTCCGAATTTAAGTCATAGGTATACTGAGAACAAAATTTCGATAGTCATATAAACTACATATATAAAAGATACCATCATCTACTGAAAGGTTCTTAGTTTCGAAGGCTCTCAGAGTCGGTCAACGCAAACCGAGTAGCAAGCTGGAGTTTCCCGTTGCAATCAATATATAAGAACGCCGATTTTGTATAGTCAGATACAGCGTGTTTACGGTTGGGTTGGATTTATAGTTATTTCTTAATTAATTTTATAGTATATAAGTTAGTTATTTGCAAAAAAGTGCTCGATATGTTCAATTGTTAATTCAGTAACCTACTTTAGGGCTGAAGAGCTACTTGAGATTGTTTACATGTGGTGTCAGTTGCGGTGGTCACTCAATATCGAGTGAACTGATGTTTATAATGTACATGAACCTAATTGTTACATCACGACCGATCCATTTGACGAAGTCCCGAAGAAACGACCACATCTCGGCTATTACGCAATTCTCAAGGGGCTGTTTCCGGGATACCCGGAACCACATGTTGCTTCTAGATAATGCTTTCCGTACTTTTTCTATTCACAAGCGTGTTTTTGAGGTTTTTTATTAAGATGTTACTAAGTCATATCATGAAATGAAACGTGAACGCCACATTACACCCAGTAATGAAGCAGCAGCAGAGACCAGCACATTGTACAAATAATACACACTGTAAATATATATAGGTGCTGTGGTTAGTGGAGCCCCGGGGTGTTAGACAATGGTAGAGTTGAATTTACATGTTCAACAACGGAATTTTAAAGAAATTCCACTCGGTAACTCTGGCGAATAATCCTGGATATCCGTGCAGGATGGATGATTTCAAATCATAATTATGCACAAGTGCACAGGTTCTGACTGATATCTATCGAAAAACTGTGCCCCTAGCCTGATGTGTTCGAAGTATATTTCAGTAGCTATCAGCGGTCACCCGATCAACTGCCTAATTACGATCGACATGAACCGCTCAGCCGAACGCTGATAACTTAACTAATAATGTAACCGATATGACAATATTACCCACATGTATTTGTAGATGTTCTTAATCATTGGTGTTTACGTTTATAGTAGATATAGTATATTAGTACGTGAACTATACGACCTACAGCTATAGTTTTGTGTTTCTTTGGTTCGCCTTATTTTATTCACTAGTTCCATCGGTTCGTAATTGTGAGTTATCTCAGAGCGAAACGCTCAAATTGGGATAGTAACAAAAACTTGAACATATTTAGAGTATTTATGGAGATTAGTATTCTAGATTACTAGATTCTTGAAGCCAACCAGCGTTTCTAGCGCCATCTTTAACGGAGTTCGATGAGAACGCTAATTATCTCCATTTAGCTGTAAAACGAAGAGAATTTGGAATTAGGCGCGTTCACGGTTTAAGTGAAGGACGATTCAGATATTACAGGATGCAACGTCTTGGGGCTATGTGAATGTGGTAAATACATAAAATGACATTTATGTAGCCCTTTTTCTCCTCTGATTTTTAAATTATTTTCTTTTTTCCTATTTTGTAGATATTGATGACTGATTTACTGTTAACATAAAAATATTTTGGAAACACATATTAAATGAAATAAAATAAAGCATTCGACGTTTATCTCAACGATTTCACTATGTGAATTTGGAGTCGATGATTTGTAATTTATTTAAATCCTCCGCAGTGAACTTCACACGAAGAGGGAGATTAGATTATTCATCAAATGAAATAAAAAAAATCAGATGATTAAAATTTGTCAATGTCAAATACATAAGTGTGTGGTCAAATAGGCGCAAAAGGAGCTGAAGCTGTCTTTAAGGAATTTACAATACAATATATTTCGTATTGTACCTACACAATTGATTGTACATAAAAACTAAACATGCATAGGAAATGAACCATAAATGGCAACAATGGACGATCGCTCCTAGACAATCCAGGGCAGAGAGAACATAGCATCGGACAGTAGAGCTTTTTGGCCTCTTGCCAAAATGGTTGATACTAACTTCTGTCGGCCCACACTGCCTCCGTTGGTAAAACCGGATGGCTTCCTAGCTCATACGGCCAAAAAAGGCGGACTTGTTCGCGTCTCTGTTTGCCGACAATTCGCATCTAGTTGCTAGCAACAACATACCATCACAAATACCTCACCGCGGCATCTCTATGCTCAAGATAACGAACATAACTATGCATAATGAACAAGGAGGTTCTCAAAACCTTGTGATGTCCAGCAGCAAATTCCAGCGGTTATACTAAAGGCGTGTACACCTTAGTTGTCTCCTGTACGGACACGTCTGTTCCATCTCTCTCTTAAGACTGAGATAGTGCCCAAATCCTGGAAGCTTGCCAATGTGCAACCCGTACCCAAAAAAGGCAGCAGCGCCGATTTTAGTAATTATCGACCGATTTCAATGACCTCCGTACTCTGCAAGATTATGGAACATATATTGAATTCATGCCTCATGATATACCTAGAATTGAACGATCTTCTCAGCGACCGACAGTTCGGATTTCGCCGAAATCGGTCGATAGGGGACCTTCTAGCGTATGCCACACACTTATGGGATGAGGAAAAACGGGGAGGCGCTCACCGTCTCCCTCGATATCTCGAAGGCCTTCGACAAGGTTGTCATGCTAGCCTGTTAAGCAAGCTTTTAGCGTATGGTTTTGCTTCTAGCCTTATCGGTTGGGTAAAGGACTTTCTGAGCAGACGTTCTCTCCGAGTTGTCATCGATGGGTGTTCATCACAATCGATGGCTCCCAACACTGGAGTACTTTAGGGGTCTGTTCTGTCCAGTACTCTATTTCTGCTGCATATTAATGATCTGCTCAACCTGATATCTATGGAGATGACAGCACAGTAGTGGAGAGATACCTCCCTAATGCTCGGGCTAGTAGAGACGAAATCCAGTCCGAAAGAGAAGCCATGGTGAAACGTATGAGTCTCACATTTCGGGCAGTGTCCGAATGGAGCGATGCCAATCTTGTGAGATTCAACGCAACCAAAACACAGACGTGTTTATTCAGCGCCAAGAGGAGTCCGTTAACCTTGGCTCCTACTTGGGAATGTATCCCTAGAATGTATTGACCGTGTTCAATCGTTGGGAGTCGATGTTTCTTAGAACCTCAGCTTTGATCGGTTCATCGAGTCCAAGGCTAAAGCGGCTGCAAGGAAATTTGGGGTTCTTGCGAAGGTGCGGCGGTACTTCACACCGAATCAACTTTTAACCCTCTACAAAGCCCAAGTTCGACTGTGTGTGGAATACTGTTGTCACATTTGGACTGGTGCTGCCAAAAATATCAGCATTGGACTCGATGGAGAGGCTTGCAAAGAGGCTCATTGGTGACTCAGATCTAGTCGGAACCAATCTGCAAAGCCTCGAGAACAGGTGCAGGGTTGCTAGCCCCTCGGTCTTCTAAAGGATGCATTTTGGAGAGTGTGCGCAGGAATTGTTCGAAATAATTCCCCCATCGCCGTTTCTCCATCGAAAAACTCGACGTACGGCGGTTATCGGGGTACGGTGGACGGCGCGGTTTGCGTCTTCATTCATTGTGCGCACTACAAAGATTTGGAATAACTTGTCCGCGTCGGTATTCCCGCCTTCTTTCAACGTAGGTGTCTTCAAGAGGAGAGTGAACAGGTTCTTATAAGTTAATGCTTTTAACATCTTACACTTTATCACCACTTTCCTTCAAGTGAGATTGCTGTTGCTTAAGCATTAACTCATTCTAAAAAAAGGCTTTTGACGATGAAGTATCTTCAACATAGGAGTTTGCCTATTAACTTCTCCAATCTGTATAAGGCCAGCGTCGTGAAGATCACTTGACGATTTAAAAATTGTTTTACGCAAGTTCAGTGTCACGCCCGCGTATAACGCGCTTCACAAGGTACACAGTTAGATGTGAATCGTGCTCAGCAGTAAGACCGCGAAAGCTTTCAGCTATACAATTATGTAAATGTCGTAAAACCTTTTAATTTAAAGAGCCTCCTGCAGGCTCGTTAAATCTTTAACTTTCATCTAAAGCCTAAATTAAGTTATAAGATACTGTCTGCCATAATGAATGATGCTCAGCGGGGCGACGGAGGTGACGGCGGTCTGTGATGGTGCCCTACCATTTATATTTAATACCATAACTGATTTGCAGAAACTTTATGACGGCTATTGGAACTACCTTGACATCTTCTCAGATTGCAAGAAAAGTAATTCGGCTATAGACATCAATTACCAGCAAGTGGATCTATGTTCGGTTTATCTTTGAATTAACTAACACTAAGTTATTTTAGTTATTACAAGTTTGAGAATAAACATTGTTCGAGCCAGCGACTGCTACAAACGACGCATTTCATCTACGTCCGCTGGAGCCACATCAGTTCTAAATGCCCTCAGATATTTCTATCATAAAATGTAGGTTATAGTGGCCAAGTTAAATCGGTCGAGTGACTTGCTACTTCCGTATCTGACAAAAATGTATTTTTCTTATCTACCGTTTAATCCTTACAGAACAAAGCCTATACCTCCATAAAGGCAGTTACTGATAATTTATCGCCGAGGGAGGGGAGGCCGACCGCTGACCGGTGTCCGCGTCGCACTAAATTGTATCCACCCTAATGGTTAACCCACGACGCGGTCGGTTCATACCTAATATATGTAGGTGATACAGAAAGAAAATCAAGCAAGCGTACTCATCCATGCGTAGCTACTAGCAGGGTTCCGTAGGGTACGATTACTTTACAACACACGGAAACCTTATATTTATAACAATCGGTTATTTACAATTGCACTTATTTATAAAATACTTCATAATTTATTTATTTTGTTAATTATATCCCGTTAGATACTTCCTTGTAAATTATTTCACTGCTTGGGTTCCCTCTTGATGTATTTATGGCCGTTTCGACATTTTTATAGTTTAGCCATAACTATACGTAGATACTCCGTGTACGTTCTCGCAAAGAAACGATATAAATTCGATCCTCCAAAATATAGAATTAAGTATGTACAATACACGCTTGTACTTTGTTGCTTATTACATGCTTAAGATCTTAGTCCTCGGCGATAACGTTAATAACGTTCGTTACTATATCGCCGGTCCGCCCGGTCCGCCCGGTCCGCCCGGTCCGCCGCAGTAAATTGTAACCACCCTTATGCCTAACCTAAATTTGCTCGTGTGCTCAAATTACGACATTCGAAAGTAGCGAGTCGCAGTACCTATTTAATACGTGGTAAAACATATATATTATTAGGCTTGCAGTCAATCTGACCATCTCTTTAGCAGAAATTGAAAGGAAGAATTGAGATTGGATATATTTTCTTTGAAGATCCTTGAACTTTCTTGGTGCGATCTTGCTTAAGGTCTTAAGGTAAGGCTCCATGATGCCATGTCGATGAAGCGGTACTGCATCATGAATTAATCCCGGGAAAATTTTGTCAATGAATAAATCCTCGCATAGTCATATCTCCCCACCAGATTTCCCTGTGTTGTGGAACCGAGAACAAACATTTATCTGTCACATAAATGTCTGGCCGGCAGCGCGCAGCAGCGGGGACGCGTCATTCGACAGACAAGTCTACCGGCAACTGACTCCATAAAATGTTCTTGAGGCACGTCCCAGTAACATGTCGCCTAGTTATTTTAAATACAACAACAAAAAATATATCACATGGACAACATTTAAAGCGTTATATCTTTCCTGCACAGAGAATGCCATATTTTAATGTGAGTATTTATTTGTTCAACTACCCTTCTGACGGTTTCTTGATTAGGCGCCGGTTCTACGGACTCGAGGTAAGAGAAAAAGACGCGTGAAATGATTTCGAAATTACCACTTACATCAATCCGATGTTATCTCGCGCTTTGGCGGCGTGGCGTATCCCCGTTGGAAACGAGATATGGGTAACACTGTAAGCAAGTTCAAGTGAGTTATGCAAATTTTATCGACTTAACGCATCCAGTGTTCAGTCTAACAAGTTGTTTATGTTAATGGACCTTTGTCTATGATACAACTGACCCCTCAGCGATCATGGAGGGCCCAGTTGGTGCGCTATGATGCCAAATTGTATGTAAGTTTTGTCATAATTTCAACCCATGACGTCCTTAGTAATAATAATTGGCGTCGTATTTTTGAACAAAGTTAAGTTTAGAGTTAAGTTAAGTTAAGTTTAGAGTTAGGCAAAGGTGAATATTATTTAAACACATTGTAGCGTCAGGTAGCAACAATACAAGCCACGGTTATGACGAGGTCATTACGAATAGTTGCGTCGCTTTCAGGAGTTCCCGCAGTTGCAGGGCACTGCTGCCTGGTCGTGGTTCATTAAGTCTAGGGGTACACCTTCATGTTGCACCGTTGGTTATTGGTAGATGCTTTAATAACCAACCTAAATGTCAAAAGTTCTTATGCCTCCTGGAGGACTTAAAGGTAGGATAACATGAGCACGAACTACTAACCGCACCCGAGGTAATTTAATGCTTCAAAATTAGTAACAACAGACTGAGATCACTCACGACAGCTGGAAGGTTAACCTCCTCATTTATTATTGACAGTTTAGTAACTGCGTTTTACATACGAGTATACGTATTATTTATTTATTATTATTCTTCATAGGAGAAATGTCGTGTACGATGTTTTTAATGAAATGCCTTCGCCTTCGTCAATTTCGTGCCTCGGAGAAAATGGATACTCTTCTTTGTCCGTAAATTTTTAACTTTGTAGTGCATACCCTCCTTACGATTCGAATAATATTGGAGGGTCGTAGGAAACTAAAATGAGTTAGAATGAAATATCTATTACCCCTTGTCGTGCGCAAGTGATTAACACTTTCCAGGTCATTAGAAGCTTTTCCGGCAACTACCTATTTCCGATTTTTTGCACAAAAACAAAGCAATATTTCACCTACCGCTGCGATGAAAACGCCTTGAAGATAATTTTGACAAGTTGTTTTCGCAGAATTAAGTGAATAGGCGTCTTGCAGTCGCGCCCTCCGCCTGGTAAACGCTAGTGTTGCTTCTAAATGAATTTATTATTCAAAATTCAAATCATTTGAAACACATCATTTAGTAGCCGATATTTGTTACTTTTTTCTTTTTAAAAGTTGATAAAAGCATTATTCGGATAATTAGCTGATGTTAACAATCGCCTTTTTTTAAGCGTCTTTATTGTTTTTTTTCTCTAGGATGATGTACGAGTGCAACATTTTGCTAAGCTATTTTATTTCATTCAATAGTAAAAATGTAATTCTAGAGGCAGCGCGAAAGAGTTACGGGGCTTATCTTAAATAGCATCATTATTCATCGTTCATAAATTTTAAATGATTTAGTATATCATTTAAGGGTCGCCCGGACCTGACATAAAATTTTTAATCGAATTTTTTAGCTATAACATTTTTATACTTCATTTTTATACTCTAATTTTGAGGAGATTACAATGGCACCTTATAAAAGCACAGTTTTACATAAAGGAAATTGTGTTCAGTTAACAGTCTTAATTCAAAGTAAAACATAAACAAAATAATTTTGACTAATATGTTTATTCTATTATGAATGCTATTTTATTATACATTACTCAAACCCCTTGATCCTCCCACTGCTGGCATTAGGTCTCCAGCGGACCAATGTTCGGTAGGACATCAACCATCAGTGGCAGTCTTCACGCACATTTACCAACATTACAAAGACATTTAACGCACTCGTACCTACGTTTGTACGAGTAGATACATTACTCCACGTCGTTTATACGTCGATTAATTATTTTTTAATAACTTTTTTTTTTCCCCTCTTACGGGAGGAAGATGGTGTATGCTCATGCATACCAGCGCACCGGGAGCGCTGGTTATGTGGGACTCAACTAGTGCCTACCCACTAAACACCAACCT
>DWPT01001186.1:0-19570 GCA_018251895.1 Agathymus mariae mariae
ACAGGTAGCGGTAAGAATGAGAAAACCCTTTTAGATTTAGAAAGTAGCGTTGTGACTAGTTTAATGCAGTAGAAACAGAGGTGTACTCGTCTGCCATAACCTCTTTGTAACACCCCCCCTCCCCATCCATCTAGGTATCCATGATAATTCCTCACGTTCCCCCAAAAGACGTGTGTTCTTGCATTATTGAGCAATGATCTTATATAAACAAACATAAATGTTCACACACCCACACCCTCGCACTAGGATGGCATGTTTCCCCCTTGTGTTGCGCATGGCACGAATATACACAAATATGAAATCACAAACACCCATGAACTGAGACCAAATGTTTATCTGTCATGTAAATGTCTGCCGCGGCTGAGAATCGAATCCAGGAAATCTTCGCTCGGCAGGACGTGTTACTACTAACTGGGTAACGGAGTCGTCGGAGTTGAGTTGAAATTGACCTACTCTACTCATGGTGGATTATGGACAACGAACCAAAGCATCAAGTAATATCGTGAGCTCGTTCTTTAGGTCATTGGGATCCGTTACTTAGGTATTACCTGTATGTTTCCCTAGAACTTACCTACGCTTTTTACATTTAACTGATTTTAATTCAAAATAACTTAGTCATTTAGATATTTACTATAATTACTTATTATTTAATACTCTAATGCATGTTATATTTTTTTACAACAAGACATCTTTATTCGAGACAGAGATATTATTAGAGTGATGAAGCGACGAATGAAACTCCTTAGCGTATCTTTTAATTTAACCAATATATAAAAATTACACACCAAGTTTTTAACTTGCATAGAACTAGTTGCAGTGCTGTTATTTTTCAAACGGCCTTGTCATTGATATATTTATCAACGTCATGATATTATTTTGATAGAAGATTTTTATTCTTAAATCTCCAATGGGTTTGAATTAGAAAAATAAAATGAAGAAAAAAATCTACAACCCTAAAAGCTGTTGCATTACTATGTAAAATTACAAATGCAACCTTTAAACCGTTCTAAAACACAATTTGGATAAAAACTCTTGTAATATTCTGGACATTCGTTAATCAAGAATGCCGGTTGCATGCGCCTGGCGTACAGCCAACAAGTTTTTATGGGAAGCCGTCGAAAAATTGTATTTGTTTTAATTTTAAACTTTTAGTGCTTAATTTTTTTAAACATAAAAGTCAGTCATGGAGTAATGTGTTAAAGGGCTAATGACGCTTAATATCAGTCATAAATAAACAAGGGATCACATGCACGCACCCCCGCAGTGACAAATATGACGTCACCCTCGACTCGTCGGACTCGTAACCCGAAAGCAAAGATTTATTTGTCACCTAAAAGTGAGAATGAACACGGAAACTCGCATACAGCAGGCAGGGTCACTATAAACTGAGCTACGGAGTCGTTTCAAATTAAAAGTAATTAATTATATTCAGCATAGTGGGATGTGCTCCTAAACTGAATGATTTACAAGTATAACGTCATTAACTTAGTGCTTCGGAAAGTACTTTAACCGGTTGATGCCGGTTATAAACTAAGCTTCAAAGTGGGCGATCAAAGAACTTCTGATAATTGAAGTTGTCCAACAACTCCGTTCATTGGGTTTAATCAGATATGTCGGAAGCGCTTTTCAGTATTTCTGTGTTCTATTTATTGTGCAGATCGTAAGGTACGAACTTTTCTTGCATTTGATTGAATTATATATATATATATATAGATTAGTGCCCCACCTAATTATCCGAAGTTCTCATACCTTTCTAAGGTCTGTAACATGGTGTCAAGAATAGAGCAGACGATTTAACGAGCCTTCCATAGCACCATAGCTTCATGAAATTAATGTCACCAGCGCCTACGAATTCAACCACGTCAAAATTTGTTTACACGTTTAAAAATTTACAATGTCACAACCTATCAGACTGTGAGCGTTGAATATTAACTATTCAAGAATTATTCGAAAATTAGGTACTTCTGGCACCACGCCAGTACCGTCCTTGACGATTCTTGTCTATCAATTAAGATGACTATTCTCAATTCTTACATCTTTAACAACACTGTATTTAATACTGTACGTACTTGTTACTTGATCTCCAGTGGGACATAAATCTTTCCTTAAAATGATTAAAGCTTCGAAGCGTATTCTGTACAATATTAGTAGTAATTTATTTTCGAAAGTTTTCTATTCAAAATACCTACTTAGAACAGTCAAATTGAGTCTCGTATTCTTGGTCGGTGATTTGATGAAGTCTACCCTGCACCTGTACTGTCCGCTGTCTTCAGGCCTGTAACAGAATTTTCTTGTAAGTTACTACGAAAATTTGATTTGTAATTCGACTGATTTAGACCCTTTTACCCACGAAATAAGAACCATAATTGATTAAGTACATATTGGTTGTTTTTAAATTTCATCAAATGTGAATCCAAACAGCCTATTAATAGTAATTGTTATGTACATCCTGTTAACAGTACAGTACTGAGATGTTATGTCTTAACACTGTTTTAGTTATGTTTATATGTTAGAAAGCTGGTCAAATCGCAGTGTTTTTCGAAGTATAACAGATAATTACAGCCACTGATTACCTACAAAAGTTTAACTAGAGAAGAATCCAAGTTTATGTAGATTCTTACTGTAAGGTTTCTGTTGGTAAATGAATTATCCAATATACGGGGATCTATAATCTAGGTACAAACGCAAATTAGTCCGAATATTACATAAGAGTCGAGATGACTCATTCCAGCCCTCAGGAATAACATAAACTATAAAAAATCTGTGAAATTTTCTTAAATTTGTTTCTCTATTCGGCAACCAACATATTGACAGTTCATGGTTACTATAATTCAATATAGAGTCTAAAGAAGAAATTAATTGACTTGTAATCAATGCAATGATCAAGATGATTTGAAAGTGGTTTGGAAAAAACAACCGCATGCAAGGTTTGAGTTCCAATCCTACAGTTTTACATTCATATGAAGGATTATTCATGTTTTTGCTTCATGGAAGCAATTGATAATTATTTTTCAAGACGCAATAAGTTTATATATTATAGTTGTGGTAATTTGAATCAGGATTCAAATACAAGTCGTCGATGTAACTATCCAAACCGTTCCACTATTTAGCTTAGACATTAATAAGGTTAGAAGTTTGAACTCTAATATTTACTGAAGCGTTTTCGACTTGATGTAAATACTAAGGCACATTAAATCTAACCTGTTGGTTGTCTATAAAGATTAACTATGATTTGAGTAAACGAAACTAAGGTCAACTAAGAGTGACATTAGATGGCTTCAAGCAATAGCGACCTACGACAGTCCATGGATCTTTGCTCTGGATTACGGCTCAAAGAGGACTTATAATGACAACGACGTCTCGATTATCTTATCTCCCTTGAATTAAATATTAAATGTAATGTAAATTATATTTTAATTTGTACATAATAAATAAGAGCGAACTGTTTGCTCACATAACAATAATGCATCTAATACTAATAATAAACATTAATAATTGAGATCTTAGTGCACAAATTATTAAACGGAAAATTCGAATGTACATTATATGTCAAGAAAATGTCAACACAAATATAGCATATATTCTTAATTGCTAGAAAATGTACATTTTGAATAGAAAAACAGTTTTTAATCAGAAAATGTGTAGTTATCTTTAATATAACTATATATAATAATAAGTAAATAGTTTACAACAAAAAATAACGACTTCAGCTTACTAGTAAAAATATTGCATTTCTTGATTACATTTCTTATTTTTTGGGACCGAATTGAGAACCTCTTCTTTTTTGAAGTTGTTTAAGCAATCAATATTTCGAATATGATCTTAAGTTTCAAATGTGTGAATAAATAAATAATTATTTAGTAATATCAAAAATACCCTATTAATTTTGTTAGCTGCAATCAGTTGGGTATGAAAGAATTTGAGGATAAATTCAACGAACTAAAACATTTTTAAAAATCCATCACGTATTCATTAATGCCACAGATTAATGTTGTTGTCATTTGTCAGATGTCGTTTTTATCAATGTGTCCAAATCACGATTAAAAATAAAACAATTGAGTATGTCAATCTGATCGAAGTGACAGTTGATGGTTGAAGGTCAACTTTTAAACACAACATTTGACGCCATATTTAGTTTTTATTATACAAAGGTCCATCACGTACGGTATAGACACAGATTAATGTTGTTAGAATTTGTCAGATGTCATTTTTATCAATATGTCTAAATCATGATTAAAAATAAAGTAATTGAGTATGTCAATTGATCGAAGTGACAAGTTGATGGTTAATGGTCACCTTTTAAACACAGAACATTTTACGCCATACTGAAAGTTGAAGTAAACTAATTAAATTAAGCATACATTCATATATTCAGTATACATTTAATGGAATGTCTATAATTTTCCGAATTCGAATATTGTTTAGCTGGAATGTAATGAAGGAGGAACGCTTCGCAATGTCGTATCCCAAATATCTCTTCTGGACACTATCATACTGATGCAATAATGTTGCCAACGAAATACCACTGACACAGAACCGAAACACAATGAAAAAATGAAGCGTATTAGAGTAACTAAGGGGAAGCGACAAATAAGAAAGAATCGAGGGGAAGTTTTGAGGAATGTTCTTAATGCCGTTTTTCTGATTTTGATTTCCGACCAGGGTAAGCATATGTTAGGTCTGGGTTTTGTGGTACGTCCAACGTGTGTAAGTTTATGCGATCAGCAGCATAAGTAGTTCTAGTGCAAGCCGGTCAATGTTTAAATATTCTTTAAAAGGTTACTTTTCTCTTCAGGAGCGTTGTCTAGAAGTGAAATTTATTTACATCCATATAAAGCATCACTATTTCTTGTATATATTTTCTGTAATGAATACATCAAAGACCTTTCACCGGCTTCAACGTTCTAATACAAATAGGCTCGTGTACTCGCTCCAGTTCTCATAGAAATACGATCCGCGATCAAAGTGCTCACACACCGACCTACACATCAACAAACACGTATTAAACTAAGCAATTAGCTTTTAAAATATTTTGGTTATGATGCAACGAACCACGCTGCCCTTTGATTGGCGATGGATTGTATAAGGCTTAGGTTAGACGTATCGATGTTTCACAATATAGATTATTCTAAAGCAATTGGTTTTTTAACTTAATAAATCTGAGACACATTAACTATAAAGTCAGAACGTGTGATTATTTTAAATAATTTAAACCTTGAATAGTTACATATACCTTTTGCCTAATTTTAGATTAATATTGACGTGAAAAAAAAAATGGAAATCGATATAGCGATTCTTGTTGATATTGACGTTATTTCTATAACTCGATAGCGTATTTGTCTTGGATACGATATTTATCGATATTTTCTTCTCATCTCTAAATTAAGTTCTGTTGAGTTTCTGTAATAGAATGAGTCTTTTCTGTCACTTTAGGGTAAGCCAAAACAAATGAAATCAGCGTTCACTTTATTGAATCTCAGTTGTACATCTGGCGCGAGTCAGTACTAGTTCAATGGCGTACAGAACAATGAACTGTACCGTTGTACCTTTTTATCCGAAAGTATAAAGAAAACGTTAAGTTTTCATGCTGTCTTTTTGTTATTTATATGGAAGTGTCACGAGTGCAGTTCAGCTGCAACTCAATATTCATTGTAACCTATGGAATTATGGCGTCCATATAAATTAGTCGTATAGGCGGTTCTTAATAACAAATAACATGTTAAATAAAGTTTTTGATAATAATAATTTTAACGACTGCTTTATTTAATGTGAATAATTAAGAAACCCATGATATGCAACAAACATTTTTTTTGTATAAGCTACCAGGGAGTGTATAGACCACATTTTGCTGTCCACTTCTTTCACAATTTTTTAAGGATGCATCTCACACCCTCTCCTGGTATCTACGTGTGTCACTGTTTTATAACAATGTCTTTTATAATTACCTCAGCTTGGTCAGCACCAGTACAGCAGGCTTTGTGTTACTCCGGAACGTGGCCCTAGCACCCAGGGTCGCCGGATCCGACCAATGTGAAGTGACGCCCTCCCTTGTGTCCAGTCTGCGAAAATAAAGGTTTCAACATTTGTTTATGGTTTTTTAACCTTAATGCGAATAAAAAAATGTATGTGTAGTGTATGTATATAGCGGTCTACATCAACCACCCCAGCGCTCGTGTAGTATATTGCGTGAGGTTACGCAAAAGAATCACAATGACTAAAGCCCAAAAAATCAATCGCTGATCTGTCACATAAATGTCTGTCTCGGCTAGTAATTGAAGTAAGTAACCAGGGCCTCTATCAAACGATCTAGAGATCCTAGTACAAACATTTAAAAATAAATAAAGAAAACGTTCTGTTAATCAAAACTCATTAAGCGCCACTACTGATGCGTCATTAAATTTATAACCGTGTCGAACGTACAATAAATACTTCATAAGCTGAACATGTAACATTCAATTATCCACACATAAAATTGCACGAGGTATATCTGAACATCAGGCTTTTATTTAATTCAAAATATTTCTGTGAATGAATTTAATTTAACTGTGGAATGTTTACAATTTATATCAATAACGAATGTTTACGATGTGTATATCTAATAATACTGGATAGAAATAATGATGGTATTATTTCTATTCAATTATATGAAAAATGATCGGTGAAAAAATTTTTAGAAAATATGCGATTGGCGTGAATTAATCTAGAGTTTAAAAGTTTAAAATTTTAATTGAATCAATCAGGTTTTATAATAATTCAAAACAATTAGTTTTATAGTTAAGCAATTGTTACACACACATATATTAATAAAATGGTGTCAGATATACAAAAGATCACACAATTACAACCCCACACTGATAGAGACGCCATAAAGCAGCTGGGTATCGAACATGGGACTCCTCAGATGGCAAGCAGGTACGCTAAATAGAAGGTCGCTATGGTAGCTTTATATCATGTTAATGATTTGATTCATGCTACAAAGGCGTATTACAGAATACTTATGTGTAGCAAAACAAAGATGAAAATCGATTGACTCCGTTCACGATAACACGATCAGAGGTTACATTAAGCTAACAACGATCGGCGTCGAGTTTCAAACACACCGACAAAAATTATATTTTATTTATAAACCGCAACGCACACTGAATAGCGCATATCTCCTCCTACACTTTTGTATTATCTGCTGAGTACTCCATTCTGCCGAGAGTGAGTTCGACCAAAACATTTGTCAACGCATTATGTAGCTCACACTAGCGACCGGCAATTAAAATTTTTAATTTAACATTCTCGTACATGGTCGATCATACGACTAACAAACGCCGTAGTCGTTCGTTCCCGACGTGATTTTAATGTGCGGTGCGCTTATAAAAATGTATTACTTTAATCTAAACAATCTGTCCGTCCGTCGCTACGCGGATGTCAGTTAAAACCCGCTTTAATTTCTTAATCACGGTTCTAAGTCACTCGTGATTATGTGATTAGGAAGCCGAGCCGACGTAACATCATCCGTCGTATATGGTGTGGACAATAAGAGGGAACCTTCGATGGTAGTAACGGTACCTTGTTGTGATTCAAATGTAAACTCATATTATCCAGGTCCGAAGGTAGAAATCTGCAGTGTATTGTAACGGTCTGATAAATTATCTACTATCTTCACTAATGGACAATAAATCAATGAAGGGAACTCCTTTTTCTTATATTTACTGCACTTTCATTTTGTCAATACTAGTCAATACTAATGTTGAACTGTGGCAGAATATGTTGTTATGGTTATTGATGAAAAAAACAAGAAAATATGAATGAAATGAAGTTGGAGGTATAATACAAATTAAATGGAAGCAAGTACACAAGTTAGTGATTGTATGAATTTACGTACGTATGTATGTATATAGATGTTTGATATATTAATATCATGCTTTCGTATCTGATTAGATCATTTTTCGAAATAGTATTAGAAGTAAAAAATAACATATCTGTATCTACAACTATCTAAATGATTAAGTTAATTATCAATATTAATATGAATTTATAGAACTACCACTGTTCTTTATTATCGTCCAACGTTGGAAGAAAATACCGCCAAGAAATCTTAACAGAGTTTAAAAGCAAACAAGCAAGGAGTATGGATTTATCAAAAGAGGACAATATGTGGAAATAAATCACATTGTTTGGTTATATGGAACCTTCAGTGACCGAGCCCTACTTGTATTTGGTATCCTTTTTGTCTCACTTAGCTATTGCTTTGATTACAATTATGCTCATACAGGTCATTTTAATTCAGTACTTCATGCTATTTACTTCGTTATATAATTGAAGAGGTTCAAGCGCAATCTATCATGCAGTTACATTGCGGATAGCAGGTTATATGGTAAGTGACGCATCTGAGACAAGCCCTGAAACTGACTATCTATTGAGAACAAAGGACACTGCTTAAACAGAGCATCGCTCAAGAAATTTCCTCATTAGAGATTAGCTTAAAAAGGTGTATAACCATTTCATCTTCTAAGCATCCTCGGCGGAGTGTAGATCTGTTGAACGATAATGTTTTATGGTCGCGACGGCCTTAAATATAAAGACTTTACCAGTGAGTTACCAGTCAGTAAGCACTTTTTGAGTTCTTCTGCACTGCAACCGAATTTCATGGTTGATTGAGGTACGGAATCTTATCAGCATGCATGCGTATCGTCGGGATTAAACTATATAAAAAGCCATCTTTTAAGCTCCATAAATCGGTTTATTTCTTACATTGCAATTGCTATCGAGTGAGCAATTTACATCGAATGAGTGGGCACATGGAGAAAAATGGACTTTAACACAAGGATTTTTATAGAACAAATTAGTATGAGTTTATTTATTTTTATGGATCATTTACGAACTTGAAACAAACCTAAGGCTGTGACCTCATCAGCAGTTTCTAACTTTCAACACATATGCAAAGGACCATAGAAAAGTTTTTACGACACTTCGTAGTTTCGCGAGTAGTTTTATTAATAACATAAACTTCGTGGGCAGTGTCTGACAGCTTGAACGCTTTCGTGTTTTGTTGCTGATATAGTATGAGAGTTGTTTGAGTCGGGTAAATCCTTTTAAGGGTCTTTTGCCTCCTTTTGTATCTATTAGTTATTATTAGTTTGCGTTACGGTGCAGCTATATATTTTTTTATATATTTATAATGTACGTACAATTTATTACTAAAAATGAATTGGCACAATTGGGATTTAATTTATTAATGTATATGTGAGACCACGGAGCTCTTTCGTAATTGCCAAATGAATAGTGCGTACAAATGACATTTGTTCCGTTCCATTATTATTATTATTTTCTTTTTTATGCTCAGACTTAAGTGAAGGTCTCGCCAATAAATGTGTTTATTTCTTTAATCGGTAGCAAGATTAGTTTTTTTTTGATAAATTGTTGTGTCTAAATTTGCAGCACAATTTTAGGACCTATTGAAATAATAGTTGTTTATTGTTTCACAGTTAACAAAACGTATTGAGGTATGAAATTAATTGATTACATTTTTTGTAATCCTCCAAATTTTTCCATCACGTTCACCTGTCTCGGGAACCTGGGAACAACTGTAGAGTACCGTTAGTTTTACTCAAGCGTTAAGTTTACCTTTATGGAGCATGTTCAAACGTTGTATAGGATTATGTGAGGTTTGTTTCCATTATTTCCCGTTGTGTAATGCTAGAAATGACGCTGGACGAATATTCAATCACTACAATCTTGTAAAATACCTGAATACGAGGTCTGCTGCAAAAAACAAGTTTTAAAGGGCAGAGAAATAGTTGACATGATTAGAGTTTGTAAGAATTCAAGCTATAAAATTTGAGACCCCATTTGAAGTGAACTTTCTTTTACCTAAAACGCGTAGATAATTGTATGAAAACACAAATAATTTAATTTAATTTGATTCAAATCATTAAATGTAGTGACGAAAGCTATATTACACATAAATACGTAAACTTCGTGTTTCCGCTTTGATGATTTTCGTATCTTGGAAACCACGAGCAGATAGTATCTACATCTTGGTATAGAAAATATTGCTCTAATTTAAAAACTTCGCCGGCAATGGAAACGCTCTCAATTTGAATAAGGCGGCATTTTTGATAGGGATTGGGAAGATGGCGGACTGACAGTTCCGGGATTATGTGAGCTTTACTTTATTGAATAAATGTTAGGGAATGTACACGAAACCAGGAAACGATGCATATTCCCACTTAAAATTTAGTCTCCCCTGTTATTAAAGTCGAGCTTTGAACTTTTTACGTCTTTCATTTTTTTGATCTGTATAAATACAAAGAACAATGCGTGCCCTGAATTGGGATTTGTAAATCGAAAGGAAAACAATTTTCATGTCTTAAGATGGTTTTGCCTATACTGTTTATTGGTTTTGATCCACGTTTTAGTAATAAATATAAAGCCAAATATAAATATAAGTTAAGCAATGTCAATCTGGTATGAATAGACTGCTAATGACAAAATTACATAACACTTGTGAGCTTTAGAGGACAGGTTAAGTAGTTTTTACCAAGTTTGCTGTTATCGTTAGATAGTAGCGCAGGAGCTGCAGATTTTGCAGAAAGCATCTACTGTGTTTCGTAGAGGCACGAGGCGCCTACAGCTGTCTCTATACTCCCATGTCGCGCACAGACACATTTTTTTGTGTTAGGATAGGGTGTTCTTCTATATAAGAGACATTAAACAAGCATGGTCAGGACGACTTTCTCAGTACGAGCCCATATATTATTACCTCCTAAACACGTAAAAGTCGTCAGAGCCCATCGAGCAGGTTAAGAGCTTTGAACGCTGGATGAATATCAACTCGACCAGTTTCGCGTCCGTAGTACGGCGGATGGTAAAATAACCTCAGGTCTCTCCCAGGACAGATTCATGCTTTGCAGTGTTCCGATAATAGGATAAAAAAAGCACGAAAATAAAACATGTCTTTCTTTTTATATGACCTATTTATTACTTGAAAATCATTGTTATCACTTAATAGCGCATTACCGGGGAAGGAGGGGAGAGTTATTATTAGTATTTCAAATCCAGGTAACATCCAAGTTCCGGGAATATCACCCTAGCAATGTAGCCGATGTTGATGAAATGGAATCTAATACTGTTATCTGTGTCGTATCTATGAATCGAACTCCTACGTTCATATCTATGAATTTGGAAATTCGTTAACGTACTTGCAACTTGATTCTTCTGATAGTGATGTCAGTTGTTAGCGATTGTTATCGATAAAATTAATTTCACATATTTGGTTAAAATACGATTGATGGTTGTATGTGAGGAGAAATATCTAACGCAACAAATCGAAAGAAGTAAATGTTAAAAATTTACTAAATAATCTAATAAATACTAATAGTAAAAAATAACTCTAAATTTACAATTGCGGGGAAAATTTAAATTTCTATTTGAGTTAGAACATTTTTGTTTGTTTGATTATATTTTATGGAAAATTTAATTGAATTAAAGGTTATTTATGTTTTTGTTTATTAATTAAATATTTAAAATGTTATATTTAACTATGTTAAAAGCATATGAAAGTTATTTTATAAAAAATAATATTGCAATGTAAACACAAAAAATAGTAAAATAGTACATATTTTTAATCTATATTGTAATTAATTTAACGTATCAAAATCACCTATCGATTAGACTAATATAACCACGTCTCAACATTGACATCATGTATAAAAGCGATTTAAACTTACCAAATACTGGAAATACATAAATGTAAGCACGGTTCATCTTTATACGAAATCCAACGAGAGCAGTGTCCATTCAACCGATATCTGTTTTTGATCAGGAAGAATTGAACCGTTCAAAGAGACAGAGTAACATTTCACTATTGATTTTAGAAGGCGAGTGGTATGTAGCTAAAGAATCCTAACACCATGCACGAGAACCATCGCAATTAATTTGCATAATACAGGCCCCCACAACCCAGATAGGTGGAAATAGAAAATATTACCTCGTCTGATGTTTAGCAGTTTGCATCATGAATGGAGGAAGTAGGCCTAGCCTGGGCCTTTTACACCTTTCTGTCCATTTCACTCTGACAGTATTGTAACCAGTCGACTCCGTAGGCCAGTTGGTAGTAATCTTCCCGAGCAATGGGTCCCGGGTTCGCTTCCCGGCAGCGGCAGCCACTTATGTGACAAATAAATGTTTGTTCTATGGTCATGGGTGTTTGTTTGTTATATTTTTGTGTATGTTTTTTTAACAAAGAGTAGTTTAAATATAAAATTTACATTAGACTAGTGGTTCCCAATCACTCTTTACTGGGTACCACTTCGAAAGACAGTCATACATACATGAGTACAGTTTATAGCAGAAATTCATAATCCGTAGCAAATATAAATTTGATTCTCGCTGT
Organism: Agathymus mariae mariae; assembly: GCA_018251895.1. NCBI lineage: Eukaryota > Metazoa > Arthropoda > Insecta > Lepidoptera > Hesperiidae > Agathymus > Agathymus mariae. Next base: position 12,386 of record DWPT01001186.1, read on the forward strand.
TTGTCTGTTACCCCTTTTCACGCCTAAGCCGCGGTAAAGACTTCTATGAAATGATAACAAACGGCATTTAATTCTACTGTGACAAATGTTCAGGTACTGTGAACCGTTTGAATTATAAAATTTATGCTTTTAAATGTATAATTTCCGCGCGGACTTCTCCATGTAATTTCGTGAACCTCAAAGTGTAAAGCGTAGGTATCACTGATTGGAAGCCACTGACTTAGACTCATGACTCAAACGTAACGTCATCCCTCAATGGGTGAAAGGTATTGAGGTTAATCCGATGATGAGGAAGGCTTAAGCATTTGATGGTACCGATTAGAGAACGCTTGTGTACAGTATTGGATCAAGGCGAGTACACGTGACATATGTAATTTAGTAGTGACTACAGTACATATACGTACAATGACAATACGATGGCTGTGACTGAACGGATTTCTCTGCCTGTGCATAGAATATTAGGTGTAACCTAGTGAGTGCGAAAATATCCGTGAACGCCGCTTTGTGTGTTTTAGGACTCATTAGTTAAGTGCCCGTGATCTTTAGTGGATATAATTAATGATTCACCCATGTTATAGTGTTGTGATTTAAATCTTACCTGACATATATATGAAACGCTGTATGAAATTAACTTTTATGACTTTTTATTATGAAAGTACAACATGGCTTTTTTAATCTATGGTAATTCAGAACGTACAACAAATACAGGGTGGATTTATGGAAAAAAATAACTACGCAGGGTTTGTAAGAATGATGGTCCAAGATGGCCGATCTGGTCGATGACCTTTCGCCCTGTATTATGTAGTTAAAACTGGACTTCAGTACTAGTTTAGAATCTAGTTATGAGGAATTAAAATTACATATTTATTAAAATTACAGTTATCATCCGACGACCGCGTAGTCCAGTTGGTAGTTGCCCTGGTTGGCGACCGAGGGTACTCGGGTTCGATTCTCGGAGAAAATATTGTATTCGGGTCATAGCCATATGCAACACGGGGAATCCTAGCGTGAGGGTGTTATGTGTGAATGATTTTTATTTATAACTATGAACTGAAATACTAGTTCGAATCTCAAATTTCTTGGGATATCGATTTTACCACAAGTATTAAACAATAACGATTGTTAAACTTGAACTATGAAAGACTGAAATGCATAAAAAAATTATCATTATTATTTACCAACTTTCTCAAGGATTACACACATGCACACAATCCACAATCGAACTACTGTTATAACAAAATGTTATAAGAACTGAGTGAGATTGACGTTTTCTCTTTGTATGTTTTTATCAATGATTATGTCAAAACGATTGAGATAATGTCGCTTTGTCGCATCACCTTGAGTGATGCCTAGCTTTAACACCCACACAAGTAAGTACTTAGTTACTTGTTCAGCCACACTAACTAACGGTACTAACGGTTGGTATATACATATTATATTATACTCGGGCGTTAAATTGGAATAGCTTGAAGAACAGTCTATAAAGTTCCCGGTTTTATTAGTATTACAGATAATCTAACACGGAAATCCTTCCATATTTGCGACTGCTAACAATAGTTCCAATAATTATTAACAAATACCTTTAATTTATGTTAGTATAATATTTTATTCCTGATTACCTACGTACTACGGGTGGGGCGCTAATGGCTATAGCTTCGGTCTGTTCTAGCTTAGACATTAGTCGCACCACAGAAACTGTAAAAGATAAATAAATAATAAGTTTAGCATAAGATTATATAAGTAAAACATCTTCGTTTCAGTTCAATAAACTATAACCCATGCTATTATTATGGACGCACTTTGCTAGATCCTAATTCAAAACTAGATGCCTATTCAAAATGGCGATGTTACCATTCTAACATATGACCATATCATTCCGGCATCGTGCTTCAATTTTACATTGAACTACAGCCACAAATTCTGAAGATCAAAACGATCAACTATAAATGTATTTAAAAAGTATATTTAGATAGTATATCCAGTAGAATATCTTCAGAAAAAAATTGGTTAGTAAACAATCAAAATTTATATGAACTTGAATTTACGTTTATTCAGGAAAATCTTTAATTCAAATTCAAATTCAAAATCATTTAATCATGTAGGTATTCCGTAAATACAGTTATGCGCGTAATTTTTTGCTTCTACTACCGTTTCGGAAAGGTGCTTTAACATTGAGGAGAAGAAACGGCGAAAGAAACTCCTTAGCACATCTTTTAAACAACACAGTAATAAAAAAAGTTTAAACCTGTGCGAAACCGGTTTCGACACTATATTTCCAGGCATCCTTGTCATTCATATATTTGTTTTTTTTTCTTTCTTGTCCATTTCTTTCTCTGTTGTCCATACCATATTTAATCTGCACGTTCCACTATCAACGAAAAAACACGTAACTTTTACTGCTATTAGAAAACTAAGATGATCAGTGTTTAAGGACGTTTTAAAATAAGCCACTTCTCCGGAAGTCAATTTTAAATCAACTTCAAGCCGTTTAGGTAAACAACCGTAACAAAGGTTCAGCTTGAGTTAAATATTTAAACTCGCCACGGTAATAAGGCCAGTGTTTGGTAGTGCAGGCGGATCTCTCGTTGCTGCACGTAATTTTGTGTGCAAACTTGGTTCTGTTTACATAAGTTAAGTAAGTACGCCAAAAAGCATGCTTTTAAATGATGTTGAAAACCAAAAAAAAAACTCAAATAGCCCCAAATTTCTGGTTTTATGAAAAGGATGGTAGCACAAAAATATTACTTATCCGGAGTTATATTAAAAATTACGAACTGACTGTTGCATATAACAAGTTCTTCATTGTAGTTAGTTGCAGTTAGGTTAGAACGCCCTCATCGCGGACGGTTCTTGAGCAACAAATTTCGATAGGTCCCGAAACTAGGCGAAAAACGAAACTAGGACAAGTGTAAGCAGTTATTATATTCGATAGTACGATTATGAATTCACACACCCGGAATCATTCAGTGTTAAAATGAACAAATATATTTTTATCTAGAAAAATGTGCCATTTTGTCTGTAATTTTCGTACAAATAAAATTAGTAACGGGCAATTAGCGTTTTTTCCTTTATCATTCGCTCTGATCGCACTAGTGTATAATATGGAAAACTAGTCGCCCTTTACAATATCCGTATATAGAACTAAATACGTGATCAAAATGCCGATATTACCTTACTAATATTTCACTTTATATTACATGTTGGGATTGGATACAAATTTTATAATAACTACAGGCTACTGAATTTTGAAGATCAAAATGACTAAGTATTAATGTATTTAAAAAGTATGTTTACATAGTATAAAACAAAACATTTATCTGCCTGTCTGATTATCACAGGTTTTCATTGTGTTTTAATCAGTAAAGACATTGATTTAATATACGTAATACCGTGACAAATATATGTAAATTTCTGTGATCGTACTGATAAACATGTTAATAACCACGTCTGTCCTGGAGACCATCCCAATGGCAGCTAAACATATATAATTAATTGTAGAGATTTATGAGAATTACACATTTACTCGTATTAGATATTAGTAAATAAAATGACGATGATACGTGCCCTAAATGATACAGCCTTCTAAGACGCCGGAGGCACTCACGTGTTATTAACATCCTACAATCTCGTTACTGATGTCAGAGCGGGAGGAAATTTGTAAGTTCTACAATATTAACCCTTATTGGAACGCTTATAAGGTTTTACTTCACATGGTTTTAAGCGCAGCCAACAAATAGGTTTCGAGCAAGAGGATAATGTTTTAAATACCCGATATGTTGACGGCAATCAGATTATTATATTCTCCATTGCAGGCAAGTTGCTAAATGTAGACTTCGATAAGATACCAGCCCATTGTTAGGCGTTTGAGTGTTAGTCTGGTCTGGGTTTTCCATTGTAATACAAATACATTACTTAGGTTGGTCTCTATTATTTTTGTTTGGTGGATGGGATTTTTGGTCTCTACTTTATTGTAAGTTAATGCTCATTTACTATCCTATTTGATGGTTAGTGACAATGAAATTTCTATTCAGTCTATTCACTCTAGGCTTGACTTTGAAAACGGGAAAATCAATGAAAATCTTTCAAATTCGGTAAAAAATTTATTTGGATGGTAAATTTTTTGTACACGTCGTAATGTGTTCTAAGTCGCTATGGATATGAAGAACTTTAAAGTGAACTACGGCACGCCGCATGCCACTCTCAGGGAATTCTTTTTACGCTTCTTTATGAAAAACTTCATATCACAGCGCGGCGGGATGTCTAAGAAGTCGCTAATGCACACCGCGCGCTGTCCCTGGTGGGCAAAACTTTTACGCGCTGTATGCGCTCCGGGAATACCTCAGAAGAATTTGCTTGCGCAAAAAAGTTTTTGAAACCGGACCGTAGAGAGGACTGATGCGTTAAATGTAGATGGACTTTCATTGTTTTAACAACGGTGCGATCAGATCAAGACCAGATCTATTAACGTATTCTCTCTCTTAGTATTTAAATTTAAGTGCTTAAAGCGTTAGAACATTTACAAACAGAAAATTGCTTTCCATTCATCCTGTCGTGCGTATGTATATGTTACGATCCTCAAAGCTACGTTAAAATTAAGACTACACAATTAAACAACAACAACACGTGAAACAAAGAATAACAAAACAAATTGGGAGTTTCTTGCCGCTTCTTCTTCCGGCGGTACTCACTGTAGGGATATGTTGAAGCGTTAACATAGTTTGACTTTCGGAAAGTGTTCGTAAAAACCGACTTTGAATAAACATTTTTTCGTCCATTCATTCATTCATCTCTGATATTTTAACGGTGGACAAACTGAACGTGATCTCAATGCTGTATTTGAATAACCTATGCTCATATTGGTAATGTAGAATTAATTGAATATCGAATTAAATACTGCAAGAAGACATATTCGTTAATTGACATCTTCGAAGTGTTGCGATTCGAACATGACACATAATACTTGTTGTATAAAAGGTAAATTGTGAATAATTTATAAGTTTAATATTAAGACGTTATCTCAACTTACCAATAACAAGTTGATATTATTATAGGAACTAAGCCGTTTGAAAATCGATTCGGCAAGCTCCGCCGTGTCGACGTAATAATAGCTCCTTGCTCGGCTTACTGTCGCCCGAAGGGTTTTAACGAAAGTGTTTTTACACAAAATGTAGCCGTTGCGAGTTGCCTGGTAGCTTTTGTATATACGTAATAAATTAAAATATAAACTGGCACCGTTCAAAGATTGAGATGTCAAAGCATCGTTTAACAGATGAACACGATGTTTCATTAAGAACTATTCACATTAAAATATTCTATAAACTCAATGTAATTTATACTTGCTCTAAGAATGTAAAAAATATATTCCTAATTAATTACATTAAGTTGGATGTAAGTGGAAACTGTTATGAAAATATAAGTAGCAACCCGTACCGACATCGTTCGGGATTTACCTGCAATTAATTATTATGCATATACCTACACTAGATTCATAGCCTATGTCCATCCGGAATAGTATACTTTACGAATGGTAAAATATTTTTTCTGATAGATACCGTGTTTCCGGATTACTTTCTGCATATACACTAACTTATAAAATTTGTACTCTCTCTCTTAATAATATTAGTATAGATGTAGATAAGCGCTTTCTGCGGTCGACCGATGTACCCTGATAGAGGTCAATACGGAAAACCGCTTTTAGAGATCCGCTTATCGAGCTTCCGTACTGTAGCTTAGGTTCACCTTGCGTGTAGGTCATTTTACGTAATACGAGTACAATTTTGGATGCCAATACCGAGAATATTTATGCGATTTTTTTTTTATGTCAAAATTTAGATATCAAGATATGAAGATTTTGGTAATACCTGGATACCAAAGCATTCAACTTAATCATATTTTGGAGGATTAACAATAATTTTATTTGTAATACCTTCCACCAAGATATTTTCTCTTCAAAATATTCCTTATTTGCTTGTTTTGATTATATATGAAAAAAAAAAACATTTTAATATTCACCAACACAACCCTGAGATGAAATTACCCTTACGATTGCCACTATCAACTGGGTATCATTATATGACAATTGCAAGAAAGATTAATAATCGTTTATATTGTATTGCTATGTAACTTCTTACCATTGTTTTAATATCCCTTATGTTTCAAACCACTCGAGGGGAGGTAAATCGTGCAAGCAGTAAATTCGTCACAGGAACCCTGGCTCTGGCGATAATAACATGGTAATACCGGTTCGTTATGTGGTTTTAGGGTAAGTTTACGAGTTAATATTAAAACTCATGCATAATTCATGTGCGTCCACATTCGAGTTAAATACGCTTTTATAGCTTTATATGTTAGTGGCGTTGAGGGTTGTCACAACTAGGGGTGCACTAAGGTAAGATGAGACCTGGTTTTCACGGTAGTGAAAGCTTACGTTTACCTTTTTAGCTTGGTGTTATAAAATTCTTTTAATAATTTGCTTATAGTCGCTCATAGCCCGAAACGGGTTACGTTTAAAAAAGTGATCAATCCAACAAAATACCTTCCACGGTTTGGAGCAGAGCTACAGAGTGCTGGTAGCAAAATATTTTACATTTTAATAATTACATTTACATAAAAAAGCTTCTGATAATTGAATTTGGATGTTGATTATTTATGGTAACTCATTTGCGTATGTTATCATCAATACCAACACAGGTGTGGGCGTGTGACTGATTGAAAGTTTTTTTCACTCTTTAAAGGTATTACTCACGTGTATATAGGCGTGTCGTGGCCCTGCTTGTACCAAATGACGAGTCCCATCCTGTCATCTGGAAGCGCAGGAGTGACGTCACAGGGCAGCTCCACACCACCCCCCGTCGGTGCGTGGAGGGACTCTATTGCGGCTGGAATAAAACACGATATGATTAGAAATGTTTCACCAGGATGAAATATCTTAATACAAAGTTATATATATTTTTTTATGTAATAGCTATCAAACGTGCAGACGAGCCACCTGATGGTAAATGCTTACCGTCGCTCATGAGCATTAGTAACACCAAAGGCATCAGTGATGCGTTGTCGGCCAATTAATAAGAAGACAGTAGTGGCTCTCAAGCTTATTTATTTATTTATTTATTCTTCATTGTTAACCTCAAAACTAAGTTACAATGGGCGGACTTAATGCCTGATAGCATTCTCCACCAGTCAACC
>DWPT01001187.1:0-19569 GCA_018251895.1 Agathymus mariae mariae
CAATATCGAAAGCCGCTGAACAGATTTCGATGAACAGGATCGATAGCCAGACATCGATCAGCGAGCAAGGTTCAGGCGTACAGATCGAGCGTGTATTTACAAAACGCCTGATACAAACACGTGACAATAATCTCCGTGTGCAATTGCTGTTTGTAGACGGTAGGAGATTGGTTGGGTTGATCGAATGGAGTGGCCGTGTGTTACTGGGGGTTAACTGGACTTGATCAATGGGGCTCGAGTTTCCACGCCAACGTTGACAGACTGCACCTGGCGAGAACATTACGGGGAGCTCTCCGTCATCCGGGTTTCTTCGGGAGGTTTTCCATCACCGAAGCGAGTAGTAATTATTATGTGTGTGCAACATTCTCACCCAAGACGCGCAGTTCTACTTATTTATTAAAAATATAAAATTCAATTGAACAACACAATTGAATGAAAATTGAACCTGCAATTGCTAACCGCTCAACGTGATTGAATCGAGACCAGAACCAGTAGTCCTGCAATGTTCAGATGAAATGTGAGATTAATATGTTATCGCGTTCAACGTTCAACACAATTGAACCAGAGGTGAAAATTTAGGTTAAATTAAGCTAGAGACGGAATAAATTAATTTTATGAGCCCACCAGAGCACGCAAACAATAATGTGTTCAGTACAACCAATCACTAGTTTCAGACTTCTCGACCCTCACACGCCTCAATATAACTTACCTCTATTCTCTGTGACCCACTCGAAACCTTCGGGTCTGTCACAAAGCTGCCCTCAACACTGACTACCATAACACTCTCCGAGCACGGAAACACTTCAAGTTGTTAACGGCGGTCACCCACCTCGCTCCTGACCGCAACGCACACTTGACACTTTGCGAACGTCACGAATGAATCAATTATTCAATATAAATCATTAATCCTTCATTATCAATCATTAATTTTTCATTATCAATAATTAATTCTTCATTATTAATCATCAATAGTTAATTATTAATATTAGTAATACATAGTTAATTATTTATGATCCATATCAAAATTCAGAATAACCGTACAGACGCACTGTCCAAGATTATCTTATCCCCAGGATCGGTTTACTGGACTTGATCGCCGACCTCATCTTCTTCACGAGCGCCGCTGGCTGGATCAGGATCGAGACCTCGCTGCCGTGCATGCTAAGCCTGTTGACTTCCTCCTCACCACCCTGGGAGCGAGGTTCAATTATGAATAACAACGGAATAGAGAAATCAATGTCTTTTTTTTAGCAAACAATGTGTTTTAGCTGTCTCTGGTCAACGTCCACGGATGGTGGTCGCTGACCATACAATTGTAGTTCTAATCACTTTTTACCCACCACCAGCAGTAAAAAAATAATATAGTAATATAAACAGATATGAGTTAGTTCTCGGTACATACCTATCAGGTGTCTCGGTCATGTGTTAAGATTGATTGCACGCAATGTGAAATTCCAACTAACACTACAATATATTCCAAAGTAGTCCATAAATGAGTGCACATTAACCTCCGGTACCCACGCTGGGGTCAAACCGGTGTTATTGGTACCGGTGACATTTTTTCATGATATATTTTATATTTATTAGCATGAAATTTGACAAACAAAATTGAAATGTACAGACAGAGAGACATTACAGATTTGTATAGATATATAGACATTATATACCCTAAAATCTGCGCAGTCACGATAGATCGAGATAGACCGAGCCGTTCTTGAGTTATAACGAGACATACACGCAAATATCAAAATATTTATATTGTAGTATAGATTGAGTACCTAACTATGGATCACAAAAAAATGTATAGTGTTGAGGGTAGATATAAACTCACCTTCACTAGATTAATAGGTCTGTTGTTCACTTCGGTGACGCACCACTTCCCGGGCGGCGGGATCCCCGCTCTGGCCGCGGGGGAGTTCCCCTCCACCGAAGTTATAGTACACTCGCTGTCTAGCTTTATGCCTGCAACAGATTTTTTATAGTCAAATAAGGTGGGTAGGTCGAAAAATTGAAAATTGCACGTGAATTATAATAACATATCGATAATGTAGTTGTTAAGTATCAGTGAACGTCGATCGAGAGATTCCGCATTCATAAATTGCAACTCCAACGGGTACTCACGATTATATACATATTTTTTTATTTTATACAAAAAGTTCGTCGCTCGTTCCTCAACTATTTATACACAAAAACGTAGTCGTCTCCGTCTGTCTCGCTCTATCGGCAAGATGACAGTCACCTGTCTCATTCACTCCAATCCCCCGCGTTCCAGTGTCGCAAACTCACCTAAACCCTCGTTCTCTCTTCTATTGACGACATATATCTTTCCGAGCGGTACGCGATGAAACAATATGTCCACCTGGAAATAAAATGAATGAAACATTTTTTAACCATTTCCACCCCCCCCCCCCTAGACATTCCGGTGTTGATGGTGGCATGATCATACACAACCACCCACGACACTAAAACAAACATTTATCTAATACACAAACGTCTGCCCCGGCCGGGAATCGAACCCGGGACCCCTCGCCCGGCAGCCAGGGTCCCTACCACCCGAGCTACGAGGTCGTCATATTAATACTATCAAGAGAGAGCGCGTATTCTGTGGTCGTGTGCATGTCGAAGGTAATCTTCTGAACCGGACCACGTGTAGCGGGTTTCATTTATTACGACCTTGGCTCTAGCGACCAACGAAATTAACCGACCCGTGTGTGTCTGTATATCTTCACCTACGCCTGTTACCACTCCCGGATGGAACGACGGGCGTACGCGGTCCCTTCGACGTCGCTATATAAGAAAGGAGACCGTACTTTGAAAAATTCTTCTACCATTTGAAAGGTACATAATTCCTGATGCGCACAGACTGTGCCGACATCTAGTGTACATATATATGATAATTTGTTGTTAAACCGAACGCAGTCGACGCGACCCGCCTCTCGAAGTTTAATACAAGAAAGAAAGAAACAAACAAACAAACAAACTTTAATTGTCACTAGCTGTGCCCGCGACTTATTACATTAGCTACCTGCCAGTGAAAGTCTCGTCAAAATCGGCCCAGCCGTTTCAGAGATTAGTCGGAACCAACACACAGACAGACAGACAAAAATTGTAAAAAATGTTATTTTGGTATATGTACCGTATATACATCAACTTTATTTATTAGTATATATTTATATTTATATATATATATATATATACAGAACATTCTGCATTGGAAATATTGTAAATATTAAAACTCTATTAACTTCGTATTAAATGAACATATCGCATTTATCGCCCTCCAGATAACGGCCAAGCGTCCAATGAACGAAACTTGGAGAGCTCAATTGGGACCCATCCAGCGGTTGTAAGGGAGCCAGTGCGCTCACCAACGGCGCCCTGGCGGCCTTGAGCAGAGCCCTCGCCTGCTGGACGGCGCCGACCCGCGCGCCGCCGACGGCAACCACCCTGTCCCCCGGGCGGCCGCCGCACCGCGCCCCGCTGCGACCCCACCTCGCCACCCTGCGGGCGTTAGTCAATATATGAGTATAGTAACGACGAGAACACCTGGAAATTAGTGTCGAAACCGGTTCCGCGCAGGTTTAAACTTACTTTGTAATTACTATGTTGTTTGAAAGATGTGCTGAGGAGTTGCTTTCACCGTTTCATCTCAATGTTGAAAGAGCCTTTCCGAAACGGTAGGAGAAGCGAAAAATGACGTGCACAAGCGTATTTACAGAATACCCATATTAATAACAAGTCTAAACTAGTTCTGGGCGGGTTTAAACTCTGTCATTACCATGCGCTGAGGAGTTGGTTTCGCCGTTTCTTATCCTCAAAATGATTTGATAAGTGCATTTGCTGTATACACGATTAAATTATATTGAATGCAGTATAAACCGCGTCGTACCACAGCGCCCTCTCGTGCTCGACCAGCACGGGCGGGTCGGCGACGCACGCGCACGCCGCGACGCACGCGCCGCGCCGCTGCTCCGCCCGCAGCGCGGCCGCCTGGCGCGCGCGCAGCGGCTGGAGGGGGCCCGCGGGCGGCGGGGACTCGCCTGCGCAGCGTTTGGGCACTCACATTATTTTATATTTAATATGTGTGTACTCGCGTGCTTTCGGAGTGATTTTAAGGAGCTGCGTATCCGTAACCGAAACTAGCGGATATGCGAGGTAAAAATATATCCGAAGACGCAACCGAATCTGTTGAAATGTTTCAAATAATTTCGGAGTCTGAACGAAACGCGTTATGAATGGTCGACGAAGTGAAACTTAATAAATACATTTTATTTACAAGTCGTAAATCATGTTATAACCGTAACCGAAATGATCCAAAACAATTTCATAGCCACAACCGTAATCGAAACCGGTAAAATATTTATATATCCGTGATACCCTTAGCTTGTAACTTTCAAAGTGTTGCCATGTCAAACGTGTTTATAATTTCCTTTACTTTGCATGCACTTACTTTCTGTGTCCCTGGTTCGATTCCCGGCCGAGGCAGACATTTATAAGACAAATAAAAGTTTGTTCTCGGGTGATGGGTGTTTGTGATGTCATATTTGTGTATGTCCATGCTACTGCCAACACAGGATATCCTACAGCGGGTGTGTGTGTGTGTGTGAGAGTAAAAAGTTTGTTTTACGTCATCATTACACCGTCCGATCCGCATAACATAACTTTATTGACCGACTTTAATAACAATGCGGTTATGTTCGTGCATATATATATATATATATATATATATATGTGTGTGTGTGTTGTGTGTCTGTATGTATGTACGTCAATAACTCCGTTGTCGAAGACCCGATTTCGATAATTCCTTGTTTAACGTCCAGCTGGTGACCCCACGTCGGTCTCTTTGAAATACGACGACAATCTGATGGCGACTTCTGGTAGTGAGTGGAACTCCTCGGCGGACGGTGGTAATTGCACCACACACAAACACTGACCGTTGTTGTTGCCGTTGCTCAGCGAGTTGCTCCTCCGGCTCGCGCCGTCCGCCCTCACCTCCGGCCGTGACCTCCGGACCGCTCTCACTGGAGACGTTGCAAGCCTGCGGACGATGGGTGAAATGGGGTACATTGAGACAATTAGAACAGATAATCTTACAGCGCGATGGCTATTATGGATATGAAGTTTGAAACGAAAGCCTTATCTTGATATGTATACAAAATTCCTTTGTCTGTTCGTATTTGACTGAACTCCTAAAGAACTGATTTTGTTATTGAAGTGAATACCTGGACGATTTTGATCTGTGCCTCCCAACCTTTTTTCGTACTCGTACCCCTTAATAAAACTTTTCATTTATGAGTACCCCCCCCCCTGATAACTCCATACCTACCCCAAGAAAATAGTGTCTCGTTTCTCTTAAGGTCTAGCACCTTAGTAAGTTATATGTTACAAGTAATACATTATAATAATGTTTATGTAAGTTAACTGTTTCAACTTGTCAGTGTTTCGGCCATTAGCAATGTAATTTTGACGTACCCCCAATGGGACCCCGCGTACACCAGGGGTTAAACCTACCACAGGTTGGGAATCGATGTGCTAACGGATCAGAACAATTATTAGAGACAGAAATACGCAAAACAAATCCACTTCCTCACCTCTCGTTGGTGTCGTCGTGACGCACGGGGCTCTCCTGCCGCCTCGGGAGCCCTATCCCGCGCAGCTTGCTCAGCAGCGACAGCTCGGTCAGACCCCGCTTCCAGATCGGCTTCAGGTGACCTACTTCGGCCTTATCTGAAAATCAAGGGGGAAAATTAAGGGGATGCATACGAATCCGCACCAATCCTCATGCGCCCTCGCTGCATCCTACTAACAACGGACGAGGATGCGCCGCCAGGACTCCGTTACTGGAGGTTCGTTACTGTGCACCACTCAAAACGTGTCTGTCTAACAGCTGACGGCATTAAAAAATCACCATTTCTTTGTTAACCAACTTCGGTTGAGTTACCAGCCCCAGTTGACTCCCAGCTTCGGTTAACTGGCGATACAACGGTGACGCCTTGATATTACCGTTGAGCATTTACTAACAATGGCGAATTCCGTTCGACTATTAACATATTTGATGGTATCGGGCGTTACTTTGCGGGAATTCATTGTTATTAAACCAGCATTAATTTACTTTGCGACAATCCCCAAGCACAGTGTACGATGGTATATACTCCTACACGTGCACAGAGCCTCCCTCCCTCCCACGGAGAAGTCACCAACACGGAGCGTCATCGGGGCGAGTGGACTGTACTGGTGTTAGCCGCGAAGTAGGAATTTAATAACTTTAAATACATTACGTATGAACTATCTACTTATTGTATGTAAGAAGGCTATTAAGTAAGTGGACAGGTCTCAACTTGTCGCGACATGTTATTGGACACCGTGTTGTGACAACATGTTTCTAGATTACATGCAGGAACTGCAATACACAATGACAAAGTTGCTATTAGGTATTCCTGTAGCCCAATAATTGTACCCTGTCTACTGGAGAAGCGGTCCCGGGTTCCTTTCCCGACGGCCAGACGTGAGGTGCGAGATGAATGTTTGTCCTAATAGGCGTTTGTGATGTATCGTTTATGTTGGACGTGTGTGTGGTTATATGTCCATAATTCACTCACCATTCCTCCCATCCCTCCTAGGACTATTGTTGTGCCCTCTTCCGACCTCCCCCCCCGGCGCGGCGTCACACGCGTTCTGACTGTGAGACCGCTCGACACTCGACCCGACTCCCCTCGCGGTGGCCACGGTGCCCGCCAGCCCGGGGCCCGCGGTCCTGTGCCGGCTGTTCGACCCACTCAGAGCTCCACCTCCAGCGTCATTGGAGTTAATTTCGTTCACGTGTCGAGTACCATCTCGGCTGTTCGCGACCCTTCTAGAACCTTCGGCATTCACCGTCACTGTATTATTGTTCGGGAACAGATACTCGTAAGTCGAATCCGTTAATTCCAAGTTGGGCAGGGACGACTTGCGTATTTTCTCCGCCATCTTTATCCTCCGAACCGACAGGGGCGACGCCCTTCTGTTCGAAGTCGACGCCATGCACAATCGTTCGTACACGCCATCCGCCGCTCTGACATTGGCGTCTGTCACCGTGACAGCTGTCGGCGGGTCGGTCGCTTTGACACTGACAGTTGTCGTCAGGCTCAAGTGGCCGTAGTCCGAGTCGCTCGGGCCGAATACGGTGCCGTAGCTGTTCGTTGTGACGTTGGATTCGGTGTTCACGATGTTGACGAAGTCCTCTTGGTGAGGCTCCGTTATTTTTAGCTGCTGTTTGAAGTTGAAATCGAAAACGTCCGTCTCGGGCCCCAATACCGGTATCGCTGTGTGTGGAGGTTTGTTCGACACTTGTATAACCGTTATGTTAGTTCTTTGGGGTTTGCTGAAGAGGAAAAATAAAGTTTTCAATAGAGATTAAACCAACGAGCACCCTGACCGGATGGTAAGTGACCAACCGCTACCACCCATGGACATTGGCATCACCATACAGTACTCGACGCGTTGCTTAACGAAGCCAGGGCCTGTCTTATTCCACACCTACGTCACTCTCCAACACCACACCGAAACCGAAGAAAGACCTGACACCATAGCTTCGTCCGTTATTCATGAGGATTGCCCCACGAGCAGGCAAGGTTGAAGTAGATACGGAAATACATAGTTTGCAATGGGGTTCGATTCCCCGCTGAGACAGGTATTTATGTGACAAACAAGGAATCCCGGTGCAGTCAATCTACATGTGATAAAAAAATATCTATAGAAAATTCTTTTGCACGCGTATGGTACTAAGCGCCTGCTAAACGGCTTGACCGATTTTGATGCAATTGCTTGCTGAACCCATTAATAATAGGCAGGCCAATGATCGGATAAGATCAATGTCTGCCAGTTCGACTAGTATATATATATATATATATAAGAATTATTAAATCTTCAATACCAGTAACATTTAACATTTCTATTTCTTTTATTAAATAAAAATGTGTCTTTCCTTACCTCTCCATGCTTTCTGTGCGTGTAAGACCGACTCTCTCACCATCAGTGACCATCACCCTCTGCTTATACCTCCCAAATTCTCCATTTATACTCAAATTCTCAGCAGAGTCATGTATCCTGTCAATTTCAGCAAAGAATTCTTCATCACTGTCCGTTGTGGGCCTTTTCAAAATTGAATCGTCCAAGCAAACATTCTGACCACAAATCTTGGCCACACTCTTTTTAGGCTCCAATTTTTCTTGGCTTGTCGAAGGTAAAGAAGAATGTGATGGATCCCAACTGGATATATCAACACTTTCTGTCACTGGCAAGTTGATTGAACTTGGTCCGCTGTTAATTGAATTCTGGCAAAAATTTTGTGAATTCTGAGATGCATTAATTGAATTTTGAGAGAAGGCGATTGAGTTTTGAGCCAAGTTAATGGAATTGTGAGAAGTGCATGCAGGCTTTTGAGCTGGTTTGACTGAATTCGAGGTACTCGGAGAAGAACTAGTTTTATTTGAAGTAGTCAGTGAACTTTGTGTCGTGATGATTGAATTGGAATTTGAATCTGAAGTAATGGGGACGGATTGAGTGTGAATGCTGTTATCAACAGTTGCAGGATTCGAAGAATTTTCATTTTGAACAGGCAATGGTTCTGCTGATGTGATGGTCGGTCTGGTGATGGGGGTGTGTAGTTCGATTCCGGGGACACTGAAACGGACAAAAGAAAACTTAGGACAGTTTTCCTTCTGAAATGCATGTAATTATTATTTCCTCTACTAATTGCTTGTTACATACGATTTTCTATTTATTTAACAGTATTGATGAATCCTATGATGCGTCCTATGACAACTAAAAGAAATGTTGCATCCTACATTAAAACCCATCTCTTAAAGAGGCAGAGGGCCAGTCTACCAGACTCCATTACTTGTTGAAGGTGTTAGACGCCAAATCTTATATCATTTGCCACTTAGACCTCTAACAATGTTAATCGGTAATGAAGGATATTTGAAACCGATCAAGATCAAAACATTGGCACAGTCTAGGCCGAGTTACATCGATCCGATGGCGAGGCACCCTAACATGACGCCACCGTACCGTTGCGGCGGGTGGGGCGGGGTAGGCGGCAGCGGGGAGGTGGGGTCTCTGGCGGCGGCGCGGGGGGGCGGCGCGGCGGGAGGCGCGGCGTACACGTTCTGACCGCGGGACACTATACGCAGCTCGTACAGCTTGTCGCGGAGGGTAGTCACCCATTCTTGCATCGAGTCCCTGTGGGAGGGAAACGACGATGCGGTCAGTGGCGGAGTTACGGGCCTAGCCGTCGTAGGCCCCAGGCCCCGGTCAGTACCAGCCACCCCATTCTCAGAACTCATGATATACAGGTAGACTACTTTTGAATCCTTGTCACAATTGGCCGCCCCAGGCTCGGGCCATAATTATTCATTGTGCACCATAACTAAAACAGATAAATAAAAAGTTCTACTTGTATAATTAACACAAGAGGCAGTCTCGACGTTTCAGAGCAAAATTTTCCAGACAACCTTGTAAAGATTATAAAACACATACAAATACGCACTTTCCATGCACATACATTATGTGTATTGCTGATGACAAGGACACAGTATGTTGTAGTGTGTGTCTAGTACGTAAGACTATAAATTGTATGTGTAACACACTAATAAAGCAGTATCAATTGAGCATTCGTCATGGTTTGATTCCAAACTCCTCTTACAACCTTACAATGGACATATAACAAAAACCAAGATTCCAAAAAGGTGTCTGAAACCTCACCCTCCTTTCATCATCGAGGCCACTATCGACTAAGCTGTTTTCGCACACGCGATAAACCCATGGCTTATATGAAAGCATAGACAAGTAGAATAGGTTATGACTACGACTTTCGACATGGTCCTTCGAGCACCATCCAGCTAAACACCTGTTCTCTCTTAGTTAACTATGTATAGTTGCTAACATTATCACCTTTACATAACACTAACCAGAAACCTTAGATACCCAGTTAGTGGCGGCACTACCAGTCGAGCGCAGAATATTCTAATATGTCAGACATAATATTACTTCTCGAGTTATGAGTGTTTATGAATGTCAATGCCACCCAGATCAATAGTAACGCTGGTAGGTGAGCTTGCAAGCGTTTATTTTTATTATAAAGTACTACTATGAACTACTTACCGAACTTTGGTTAACCTTGGACATGTTCTTCCGGTACGAATCTGGCTAAGGACATCGAAGAACCCAACTCACCAGTCTGGCGCTCTCATCCGCACGGGTCCTGCTTCTGTATCAATCAGGAAGTCATACTGATCGCCAGAACGGGGCTGCACACTAGCTGTGACGTGCCGTGCAGTGCTAAGACACGCACGCCACGCTGGCCGGTGGGCCAGCGTAGAGCCGCATTCCGCCGCCGGGTACTGCTCCAGGAACGGAGTCGTTCCGTTGTGCACACAGAACAGGGTCCACATTGGTTTTAGCTGTGGTTTCTAGGGGCAATAAATGAATCGTCGTTCAAATTGATTGAATCAATTACAATTAAAATAATTAATCGTTTCACAGAATCTGAGCTCGAACAAAATCACACACAACTATTATTGAAGCACATCTGTAATTAAAAATAGAGATGTATGGAAGGAAAGGACACACTGTGCCGCCCCGAGTGATTGGGACGAGGGCCGGGAAACGATGACCTGGAATTAATTATTGTTGGCTGTGTTCACTGGAAACATGACGACGAAATCTGATTGCTTAAAGTCTCCATAAATTATGAAACGCACAATCTGGTAATTTATTGTTGTTTTAAAGCAATGCAATTCGACAAACAAGCAGATGGACAACCCGATGATGAGTGGTCATTACTGTCCACGAACAACCATACCAGAAGCAACGCATCTATCAAGACGGAATTGCATAAATCACTTTTGTCTCTCTCTCTCTATGACAATGCAACCAACATACAGACGGGTAAAAAAGCCGATGCGTATTTACCATTGGGATAAACTGGATAGTATAAAATAGGAATGTTATGGAGCTCCGTAACCGTACCAGAAACTATTGGATATCCGAAATAAAAATATATCTGAAACCGTAACCGAACCCGATAAAAATGTTTCGATTAATTTCGGATAGGGGCAAGTGGAACATATGACGTTCTCGTCGCCCGAGCCGCTAGAGGCGCAGCATCGCTTTCATTTGTAGACAGTTTTTATTATCAAATTTTCAAGGGTATTGTTCCTTTTCATGATTGTAACACTAGATTATACCTAGAAATTATGTCAATGTGTTATCGTGTATAAAAAATCAGTAAATTATCCATAACAATCGGATAATCCGAAATAACTTTATACCCGTATCCATATAGAGATCCAAAATTTCATATCCATAACATCCAATGTGAATATGCAAGTCTATTGTTTATCAGCGTACAAAATGAGCAGTTGGCTTGGAATCCATGAATTCAGCTCCTTACATTTTTAATTACGTTGTGATCACTCATCAAAACTCCTACAGTCAAGCACCCTTAAATTACGTTAAGCATGAGTCAGTCCATAAAGACGTCTTTAGAACTTTCATATTATTTTTACATTAATTCTACATAAACAATAATTGCATCATTCAATTGATTTGCTCTGTTTACTCACATTTAACGCGAGGCCTTTGATAGTGCCAATAAACTTTAATTCTTATTCATAAATACCTTTTGCCCCAATGCCCTGAGTTTGTTAGTGCTGACATCATTCGGTACTCGTTTCAGGTAAGCATTCTTCTGAATCTCCCGATAATATACTGGTCCCTCGTCTGGTTCCAAAGACATATTGTGATGCTAGTTTAAAAACAACCTGTAAATAAAAGTTGCAATGAAAGTGAGTGCAATTTTAACTTTTGTAATTGTGAATGCCAAAAAAGTTTACAATAACTTACTTGTAATAGTTTTTATGATCAAGATTGAATAATGAGGTGAAAGTGGTGGTAAAAAATATGAAACGATGATTACATATAATAGTTTAACTGTATTGTATTGTATTTTTCATAGAATACTTTCAATGTTCATATTACATATGTACTATTGTATAAGTCTGCAGTGTCTGTCTATCTGTACATTCCATTTTTTGTTAAATTTCATAATAAACATTAGTTTTATGTCTTACTGACAGCAATTAGATTATATTGAAAATTCTTGTCTATTTGAATACCCCAAATTAACTACTATATAAAATTGGTATGTAGTGAGACAACTTGATTGTGCAGAGGATAGGCTATATAAAATATTAGTAAACCTAACGTTCAATCAAGGGAAATAATATAAATTTTGCATCATCATATATATATAATTAATTGTTCAACTCGAAGCCACTAGTAAAATAAGTTGAATAGTTTGTTTAACACAATACACAGCTATATATAGCATTACAGTGTAGGAGCAATGTTTATACAATTGGAACGCCGGTCATCAATTAATTAATTAAACAGGACGTGAAGGACAAGGTGACTCAAGTAGAAAGAATGTTTACCCTTTTAGGAAAGATTTTAAAATTTTTAAGTTAAAAATATTGAAAGTAATCAATTTTTACGTTGCAATAACTATGTAAAAAGTAATAAGGTCGGGAAAGCCATATTGTAAAATATGTACAAATATTTCTTTGGTTTAATACTTTTATTTGAAGGATGCAATTGACGAAATTAATGCAAGGAAGTAGAAAAGTATACGGATAGGAAGTATGAAATTTGAAACAGAAATGGATACTTGCTTTCGTACAGTTTAGTCTTCATTACTTTGCGTTCATTGTAATTTTCCTACAATATTGTTATAATGTAACCATATTTTATTGAAATTTGTACAAAACGATTGTATACAACATAATGATTCACGCCATTATTGTTTGATTTTGACAGTACTGCTAGACGTCAAAAAAGTTTGACGTAAACATTTCTGGGTCACAGGCTACTTAAAAGTGGAGTAACATTAACTATATTATATCAGGAAATAAAAAGGGAGCCCATTTATGAATTTTGATACAATATCTACACATTCCTACAATTTTAGCGACTAGTGTCTCGCAGCACGTCTAATGACATCGTCGTCCGTTCTTAATCCCGTCACTGATATTCAATGTCGTTAAAAAACAATTGTATGCACGATGTGCACATATTTGAAAGAAAAAGTTCTCAACGTTGTGATACTTAAATTCATATTCTATTCGCTTATTTTGATAAAGGTTAACATTAAATGTATTAAAAACAACTCCACTCCATGCAAATATAAATATTATTTTAAGAAACACGTGCTGTTTCGATATAGAGGTCACCTTTTATTAAAGACATATGTAATATAAATGCGTAAGTAAATATGCACTCGCATGAATAACCAATATGAGATTTATTTTTCTCTCATATAAAACTAAAAGTAATTGCAATATATAAAAAAAAGTCTCATTATTTAACTAAAACTTACTAAAATTTAGTTTTTATTTTAATTTTAATTAATAGTTTTAACTTCTTCATTTGCAAATATAAAATTTTATTATTTTTTATAAAACAAATATTGTTACAAATCCAACATCTATAAATTATAATCTAAATACATCTAAATATAAATAGTTTACGTAGTACTCATAGAGTTCTTAAATATTAATGTACAAACAGCTCAATTACGTAAATTCTTGAAGGTATTAACAGAATATTTAATTCTGTTGAAGAAATAGATATTCTGTGCACATAAGATAGTCTTAGTGTCAGATTAAAATCTCTCTTATAGTCTATACTACTGTCAATATTAGATAAGTTATATTATCTCTGTTTGTGGTGTCTTCAAGTGTTAACAATTTTTGAAGAAAACGAGGAATAGTATTGAAAGCTATATTTAAAAGTAAGTTTAATTTTATATTTTTTACAATTTCTATTCATTAAAGTTTGTTATTTGTAATATTCATGTAAGTTTCTCGTACTTAATAATCATCAATAAAGTGACGGAGCTGTCAAGTGGGAAAAAGTAGGAGAGAAGTCAAACATTTAGTTTTTATCATAGTGCCTAACCCTCCCGCAATCGCGATGTGGCGCTATAATCGCACAAATGCCAAACAAAATTATTATGATCACATGTCCAATTGAACCGCCAAAATAATTGTCATTCGTTTTTCTGTCATCTTGCCGAACTAACAATTTTTGTGAAGAACGATTGATGTCAATCATTTCTTGCTAGAACAGTGAAAATACACAACAATTAAACTATAATTGAGCTGAAATACCTAGACAAAGTGAGAATCAACATACAAGCGTACTTAACAAAATGGCAAAAGTCCACATAATCAACGTAGTGGTTCTTGACAATCCGAGTCCGTTCCTTAACCCCTTTCAATTTGAATTGACCTTCGAATGTCGCGAGGAATTGAAGGAAGACGTCGAATGGAAGATGATTTACGTCGGCTCTGCGGAAACAGAAGAACACGATCAAGTATTAGACACGATTTACGTGGGACCGTTACCAGAGGGAAAACACATGTTCGTATTTCAAGCGCCACCGCCTGACGTGACGCGGATACCTGATAACGACGCGTTAGGAGTCACAGTGGTGTTGTTGACGTGTTCATACAGAAAACAGGAGTTTGTCAGAGTCGGATTCTTTATAAATAACGAATACGCGGAAAGCGAACCGGAGCTACGAGAAAATCCACCTGCGAAGCCTCAGTTCGACAAAGTAGTTAGAAATATCCTAGCATCCGAGCCAAGAGTTACGAGATTTAAAATTAACTGGGTGGAATCTGACGCAGCGACGGCTGATTCTAGTGAAGGGAATTTGGAGACGTCTCATGCCCCTAGTAACGATTCCTACGCGGCTTCTTTTAA
This sequence comes from Agathymus mariae mariae, assembly GCA_018251895.1. Classification (NCBI taxonomy): domain Eukaryota; kingdom Metazoa; phylum Arthropoda; class Insecta; order Lepidoptera; family Hesperiidae; genus Agathymus; species Agathymus mariae. Next base: position 14,806 of record DWPT01001187.1, read on the forward strand.
CGCGGACAGTCAGTTTAGTGGAATGGAGTTCCAGGGTAGTTTAAGCGGTTACGGTGATAATTCGAACTCTATAGCACCTATGGAGTGTTGAGGTTAGTATTTTTTCTATTGTAATATTTATTAATATATGTTGTTTCACGTAGGACTCGATTCAACTTAGAGCCCAAGCCATTCCACTTGTGGTATATGCTAAAAAGTAGGAGGCTATGGCAAATGGCTCCTTCTCATTTATGTGCTTTGCGTCAGTTTACTTCTGAAGGTACTCATGCATGGTTACTATTTACTGGTTACTATTTTTCTAGAATCAATATTGATATCTTTAGTGTATAATTATTGCATACAGAGCCACCGGGTGCTTCGTTTCTTATGCAGCAGTGTAGTGTCGATGGCTTTGTACATGGGTGACGATAACCATGTAGTAACAGATCATTTGTTTTTTTAATGTAAATAGCTGATAAACGAGCAGATGAGCCACCTGATGCTAAATGGTTGCCGTTGCTATTGAACTTGGTAACACCAAAGGTATCACTAATGCATTTGTTCATCATTCAGTTATGAAGATAGAAAGAGAGTATTCTTCATTGATCTGAAAAAATTATATGGTTGTTATATGTGGAGTAAAGTTATTTTTGTTAGTGAATTGTTGCTATTGCCGTAATACACTCTATTTCAGTAATAATGCAATACCAAGAAATTTTCAAATGTTAAATATTTTAGGATTACAATTTATGAAATAAAATATCTTGGTTGATCAAATGACAAGAAGACACTGTAAAACATACTCATTATTTTCTAATTACAGAGAATTTCTTTAGGTGTTGCAAGATGAGAATGAAATGAGATGACACAATGTCAATGAAAGTGACAGAAGCTCCAGAAGTTAACAGAATAATTATAATGGACTTGAATGGAGCACAAAATGTGAAAGAAGACGATCTATTGTTGCTCTAGACTTCCTGTCATTGTTAAATAATGTTTTGTTATAACCAAACTTGAGATGTGGTGCCTGGATTATGGCTTTCGCAAACGGCGCATAATTTGTATACAATCAAACCCTCATGTGCGCACTGTTTTACAAGGCGAATGATTAGATTAGAGAATTAAGGTTTTTTTTTTGTTAAAAAGTTTTTGCTTGAAGGTACACCTGTCAAGATGTAATCTGAGTTGGAAAAGGGCATTTTCTAAAAGTCTATTGACTCCTTCCTTGCTTCACCCACATAATCAGAACAAATGTTGATACTGCAAACAATTCCAGTCGTCCACAGTAAAAATTACAAATGTCATTGTACAGGCCAGTTAAATTTTATTATAACTTAAGTTCTACTAGGTGATTATCTTTTCATTACTGATTATTATAAAACATAAAAAAAATTATGGTTATTAGAATGTTATTTTAGAATCAATCTTAACATAGGAAACTAATGGAATTGTTATTAATTTATTAGTTTATTTATAGGCAATATTTCATAAACAGTTTCTAACATTTATTTACTATTGAGCATTAAACTGATTGTGAGATGTACAACTATTTTAATCCATAGAAACGATGACTTATCTGTGAAATATTGGGGCATGAATTTATTACTATGAATAAAGTTCTAAAAATAAATGACAAAACATATTATTCTGCTAAAAAAATTGACATTTCCTTTACCATAATCTAAGCTTGGTTTTTTTTTATATCTTTTTTATAGCTTGGTTTGGTTTACGTATCAATATTTTGACATAGTACATTGTCATAGTACACTGATATAGTGACATGGTTATGGACAAGTTAAGCTTGTAAGATGACAGTTAAAAGACAGTAACCTGTGTCATTGTTCCCGCCTTCTTTCAACATAGGGGTCTTCAAGAGGAGAGTGAATAGGCTCTTCTTATAAGTTAATGCGTTCAACATCTTATGACTTCATCACCACCTTCCATCAGGTGGGATTGTTGTCAAGTATTAACTTATTCTATGTAAAAAAAAGAAACTGATCAGCCTGGCAATCTCTGCTAGTTTCTTTCTAAATATCGTGTCACATACAAGACACTCAAAAGTAAAGTGTGCGCATGGAAATTGAAATTAATTTGACAAGGATGTTTGTGGTCTAAATGCTTAAATATTTCTTTTAACTGCAGTAGTAAATTGTCTATTTTTATATCTACCCACATCTTTATTGATCCGTTTAAGTTCCCCATATGTGTCTTACATTTGGCAAGATAATTTTGAGTTGTCAGTACATGAGTCATGTATCAGTCGCTGATTTCTACCCACATTAGTGTTTATTGATTTGCCTAAGCAACATTTATTGTTTTAAATTGAAATTCTAAATCTAATTTATTGTGGGTGTAACAGATTGATATAGTAGATATTATGCCTATGTTCTGCCAATATAGACATGATATTATATTGCCATTAGTAACAGAAAGTATTGTTTAGAAAATGTATTACAAACATAATATACCAAATTACAAAGCCTTCGATTATCATCCTACTAACATAATAAATTTGAAAGTTTGTACGTTTTTAATATTTGTTGCTTAATGACATAAAAATGTCTATAGTTGAAAAGTGTTATTTGAATTTGATATAATTCTATCTTGTTTTTAAGATAGTTTTTATCCCTGAAAATTCATCATCATCAATTAGTTATCACGAGACCATGCTTAATTGTTATACTTTTAATTTCTCTCTCTGGACCTAATTTAAGCAAGTTCCGATGACGTGCCATGTAAACGATAGTGATATATCTTTTTTGAATCGATGTTGAAATGTGGCTTAGGTTGATAAGAGAAGTTTTAAGTAGTTACAGGTTAAAAATTTCAAAATACCAGATAAAAACTACTTCAAAGTACAAGGACAGTTGCATTGACCGATTGGCCACAAATCGATATATCGTTTTTATTAGGATGCAATGGCCACTAAACGTTGTAGGAACCGCATTGAATAAGGCAAATTGACACATATTTCTTTGTGAATTCTTACCAACTGTTCTGTCTCATCGATTTTGATTATTGTACAATTTTCTGTAGATATTTGCGTTTTACTTGCTAAGGATGTTGTTTGTGAGAAGTATATTTTTTCAATGATTAGTGCATATAGGTGTATGTATTTTGAAAATATGTTAAAATGTGACTATTGTTTTTGAAACAAGAGGTTTGAGAAATGATTATAGCGTATTTAGGATTACTTTAGCATCTTGTTTGAGGTTACTACTATGCATTATAACACGAATAATTTAAAACAAACAAGATCTTTTAGAAGTTTAATTGCTGCCTTATTAAGTTTTCTGTTATTCGTATTGTTCCTTTTTTTAATGTTTTTTTTTTAATTGAGCATTGTATTTCAAGTCTGAAATCCTTATTCCTGTACAAACATTTTTTATTTATGATATCTGTGTAAAATTAATATTATAGTAAACGATTATTTTAATTTGTTGTAGTTAAGTTCCGCTATATTTTCCCTGAATTGAGGTGCGTGCTACATGTATTTGTTTGTTGACGAGTTGACTGGTAAAAAGAACCTGCTACACAATAACCGGTATTATTATATTTATGTTATTCCAATACCGGTATATAAATGTATCTTAAATCAATTAATTAGCTGAAAACTGATCAATCGAACTTTGGGAATAATGTGAACAAGAAGAAATTATTGGACAAACAGTAAAAAACAATTACCAAAATGAATGGTTTCATTTATTTACATTTAAAATTTATGTTGATTCTATTTATAATAGCGGTCAACCCCAGAATAACGCTCGGACTTAACAGGTAAAAAAACTAATTTATATAGTAGTGATTTTTACAAAATCTTGCGTGTAATTGTGTCCCTGGATGCTTTAACTTACCAATTGGACGCGGAAATATATGTGAGAGTCTTCATCACCACTTTCCACCAGGTAGGATTATTGTCAAGTTTAACTTATTCTATGTAAAAAAAAATCACAGAAATGTCTGACAGTTAAGTACATTAAAAATAAAATGTAATAATTGTGATTCAATACGTTTGGAGTGTTGATTATTAGGACTTGAGAATCGAGTGTTTTATTTAAGAAGGAGATCCGTCTAGCAGTGGACGGTGTGAGTTGGAATGGTTATGATGTCTGTGCCGCATAACAAGATTGATTACGGCGGGAAACTATCGACTAAATAAAGAAATCTGTCTACTGCTACAACTATCTGACTAGCAATAAATAGTGGCCTCGTATAAATGTGCCCTGTAATTTTATTGCGTGTACAAAATAAAATAGCTAATTATTACTGGCCTGTATAATACAAGAGTTAATCGCGGCGTGTTAATTTTTATCAGACTTCAAACAGCGGGAGGGTCTCGATTCGTTTTTATTTGTATGTTTATTATATCATAACTCCGTCGTTTATTAACCGATTTGGAAAATTGCTTTTTTGTTTGAAATGGTACACTTTCCGTTTGGTCCCGTTTGAATGTGAAGAAACAATACCACCGTTAAGGGTGAAAAATTGGAGATGAATACAAGAACCTTACTCATCATATCAAATGCTAGTTGTGACATTAATGTAGGTACATATATTTATTGGATTTGAACCATACTTGCGTTGTGTTGTCGAGTTGGGCAACGCAAATGCTTGTAATTATTCTACGGCTGTCATTGGTTTTTTTTTTTCAAATACTCGTAATATCACATTATTATTTCATTTACAATCTGGAAATGCGTATTTATTAAATCGGCATTACATTGTGCAATAAACTTTTTCTAGGTCGAGGGCAATGAGTTTATAAGATATATTAATGATAAATAT
>DWPT01001188.1:0-19566 GCA_018251895.1 Agathymus mariae mariae
GTTGTAGGAGATGCCTATGGCAGTAGACTATAAACTACTGATGTTGAAGATTGATATACATATATAGAAGTTAGATAGTTATTAAATGTTCAATAGATTAAACAAAAAAATAATAACACCAAAAGCAACACCGCTGCGTTATCGATTAAACACGGCAAACGTCAAAAACATTTATGGTCAGTTCTAGAAAGAGGGCGGTGGCCAGCCAGGCGTATAAATATTCTTATCACCGCTGTGATAAGTGGGTGGTACAGAGCCCAGAGATGTGGAAGTATGTATATAGGCCATTATATCTCAATATGTACGTAACCCAATGCTGAAGCTGGAAAAATTAAAATTTTACAGTAATTTCCTTTTGTACCGTCAAAACAAACTTTTCAGCTCGTGACGGTCGATGTATAAATGTACATTTATATACGTACAAATGTACTATTGGAATTGAAATCTAAAAATAAACAAAGTTTAGTTAGCAAAAATACATTTGTAGTGCCGCTCGGCTCGAACAGAACGCAGGCGTACTGTGTCCAGTCAATTCGAGATTTATTGAGTAAACTGTTAGGCTATTACTGGTTAATATACTATTAAGTGGCAAATGATCCAACCGAAGGTCTTAAGGTCGAACTGGAGAGCATTTATCAGAACGTTCTTCCTCATTGGCAACGTTGGTAGTATCGTTGGCAGAGCAGCTTTTGGGATCTTTATAGTCTGTTTCGTTTCTTGTTGATTCAATCTCGATTTGTGTTTCAGGCGCATCTGATTTATTGTTTAGTTATTACTCGCCTTACATAATATTATTGAATGAGAATTTGATTACATCGACTTGTTCCTGTGTTGTATAATCTATGATAATTGCATTATCGACTTCAAATGTTTGTAATTTAGTACTTTCATTCATATTTTAATCTTTACGCCCTGATTATATTTTGGTCAGATTGAGATTAAGGAATCTAAATTGTTATATTTAAATTTACCAGTCTATTGTTAGTGTACAGGTCAGATATGAACCACCCCATTTGACGGATGCCAAACGCAACTCCATCGAAGGATCACGCCAACCAACTCCAGACACGTTCCTTATAGGGGCTTCTATTAAAAGAGCAGAAACCCATTTCCTATACGGCACACAAAGCATTTCACGATCGTCTGGTGCGTGGCAAAAAGTGACGGGTATTAACCCACTTGCGTGCTATTTTGGAACGAACCCGCGCGTACGCCGGCTCGCATTACCAGGGCGATCCCGCACCTATACATCATTGATGTTACATCGCAAATGGATCGGTTTTAGGCTCGTCTCCCTTATCGCGCCGAGTGCCCGATTGAAGTACAGTTGATGGAGCAAGAGCTCCGATGCTGGTTTCAATTCAGTACTGGTGTTAAAACGTGACAGGATCCTACAGATGTAAAGTGTTTCAAAGGTGAACGTTCAATAGATTCTCATTGAGATTGTTTCACTGCTAATTAGGTATTTCAGTTTGTTCCTTACTTTACTTTTTTGTTTTAGTTAATATACTGGTTGTCGATGCTATGTACATATATATTATTATACTTGTAAATACCTCATTCACCCTCGCTATTTTTTCGTTCGCAAATAGTAATCGAACCCTTATTTTTAACAGGCGTTTCATAAATTTTTGCTGGTGTCATACATCTTAACTTTTCTATCCCTAACTATTGTTAAAATGCATATGGCCCATGTCCATCCAGAGTAATGTGTCTTTTGAATCGTTATGTAATCATTGAAACGATTGCCGTCGTTCCTGATATTACCCTCCACATACACGCAAACTCACACTTTACAATATTGATACAGATTATGTGTACACTTCTTATGTGGGAGGGTGGAAGGTCTAACACATTGCCATTGCCTAGAACATTCGTGAATTGTTAAAAAATATATTAATACTAATGGATATTTCTGTTCTTAACTTCAATCCAAATGATCCAGTTGCTATTTTGAATCGGTAACTTTTAATGAATGAGATGGATTATCTCATTTGACAGTACAATGAATTTAACAAAATTAATTGTTAAAATGTCCTAGTAGCATTTGCTTTCCTAAAGAAATAGCAGCCATAGTGAAAACCCATGTACATTAAGATTGTCTGATAATTCCATTATCCTTTAAGCCCCATCTTATTGGTTCATAGTTACTTGGTAAAGTAAAGTCGAATACATCTCGATGCATCCTGAGGTATCGTTCGAATCTTCAATTCACAAACATTTGGCACTTGGCAAGCGATCTGACGATTGTAGCCATGCCAGATCAGTCATAAGCTGTCAGATAGGGTTTGTTTGCTTTCACGCGTGTCTATAGTTAGAATACACAAAACATCTTTAAGGCAGTTGACAGAAATCATTGCCCATTTCATCAATCATGTTTTACTGAACATGCTATGATCGCTTCGAAGGTTGCTATGTCATTATCGTCTACATATTTGATGCGTCTTCTTTGTATGCCTGACCATCTGTATTTTAGGTTAGGTTGATTACCAGGTTTGTTACCAGCGTAATAATTGTATAATAACTAACTGTAATTTCAGTAAATAACTGTATACTATCATATAATCAGCTCACGTAACACGTGTAGTAATAATCTTCTATGGAATCCTTAGAGAAGCAGCAGTAAGTATACTATGTTTTTCTTTTATGCTGTTAGACTTACTAGTATCAATGGCGCTCAGTTTACTGTTCAGTTCCTTACGTTACGTGGTAACCTTGCTTTGGTCATCTTGACTCATAAGTCAATTACTGTGATTATTCCAGCTTCTTCTACTAAGCCGTGACCTTTCACTTGACTTACAATGTTTTGTTGACCGTGACGAGCAGATTATTTCGATTTAAATGTAACAGTTGTTTTTAAATAAATATTAGTGTTTTTTAAGATACCTTGTTGTTAATATCGTTAAGGTTCAGCTTATACTACTTGTAGAGGAATTATAATTTATCTAGTAATTCCTTTTCATTATTATATCTGTGATACGAATAATGAATTTGAAATGTTGAGCCTTTCTGAAATTTAGGTTGGAATAGTTGAATACTTGATATAATTTGTCACGATCGGTAGTATCAATGATCAATCTGAGATCTCTAAATTTCAAAGAATATTAATACTTTGTATTCTTTAAATATTTATTCATGTAAATGCCAATCGCAAACTCAACTACCATAGCACGTTTTACGTCACTAGCATCAGATATTGTTTCTTTTAATGATTAATCATCGCTAATGGTACGAAAGTTCGACTTCCAATTTCCAACAACATCATCAGTCATCGTAACAGTCCCTATAAACAAGCGTTCGAAGAACTGTGCGTGAATAAGATCCTTAAAGCAGATGTGTTTCAATACTTCATGTTTGTTTATCTCGAAATTGATTATTTGCGTCTCGATATCGAGTAAAATGGGGTTATTAACAGCGTGCGTAAAAATATGATAGAAGGATTGAGTTTGCGTTGTTGGAGCGCGCGTAATGCTCGAATACATTATCGGAACGATATCAGAAGTGGAAGGCGAGTAAAAGCGTTGAATGGTACAATTCATACCTTTCCAACTCACGGTTCATACATCATTCCAATTTTATATTACACGAGTGGTCAGTGAACTCTCTCCTCTAGTTATGTTAGGTAATTTTCAGTTTTTGAGTTAAGTTATTAAATGCATATTAAATTTTCATAACTGTTCTTATTTTGGAGTACGGTAGTGCTTATATCAAGTTGAGGCAAAAATAAAAAGCAGGGGAGCACTACCTAGCTAGATTGCTCTCACTCTCAGAACAAAATGATTAAGCAGATTTATAAAACAAACTAAGTTTCACTTGTCTAGTCTTAAGCTTTCTCCTACATATTATTAATGCCTAAAATATATTGATTATGTCATTGATTCACACACTTATTCAAACCTGAACATTCTGCGGCCGTCGTATAGACACTGTCATGAGAGTTCACATTTATGGTAAGATATCAAAAGTTATGTCATGCAATAGTTTTATAATACAGTCAAGCTATTTGACCAAATCTTTTAAAATTTAACTTAAGTCTTGTAGACTTCGGGGTTTAGGGGTTTGACTCTTTATGAAATCTATTAACCAACAAACCAGTGAAATATTTACATTTAAAACCCTTTTTCATAAAACATGTAAAGATTTAATATTTTTTTGTAATACTTTTTTGTTTATTTTGGACATAAAATTCGGAAATGTAATATGTTAAATTTATACATATCACGTTACGAAGCTTACGTCTCTACTCCCTAGTCACACTAAGTAACTATCAATCACAATCTCTATTGACGCCCTTTCTTGTCTTTAACGAATGCTATTCTATGGATGGCTCTTTATTGCAGATGAATCTCCTCTCAAAATACTTGATTATATTCTCCTACCTCCTCGAACTTTATGGAATTTTGAGTGTGTAGATTACGCGACGATACATTATCAAAACTAATATCTATAATATATTACAATACGTGAATAACTTTGAAAGCAGTAATGAAATAACAATGGAAATCTAGTCTTACAGACCATGTATGGACTTGCCTTCGAAGTTCTTATTATTGACAGGATAAAATAAGGCCACCTATTTTGATAACGGGGGAATCTTCAATTAATATTTGGGCAGCTAAGTCAGCGTCTGGTATCGGCAACTTCTAGAGACTTCCCATTTAGGTTGCACTTCATTATGCACCCAGTCACAGTGAATCAATCAAAACAAGTTAGTAAGTATTTACTGTCAGTTGCATTGTACATTTATGTTAGTTAGAGAATCTTGCATTCTTCATCGTGGCCTGTCCCCGGTCGAACACGTACACGCTAGCGGGATATTTGTGATGTTATTGAAACTATTTCTTTTTTATGTAGTCCGTTTATTCGCAGCGGATTCGTGCAGCGCATATTTTATTACAGAATTTATATTATTAATATAAAAGATGACTGTGTTGCAAGGAAACCCGAGAATGGATTACCGAAATGGGGATTAGCAAACAAGTAGTTTTGTAACCACATTCTAAACTTTAATTATGTTTTGTTTCAGTTACATTAAATAGATTTAAATTGTATTAGATATATATTCGTAAGGGCAAATAAAGTTTTAAGGACACCTCAGGCGCTAAGAGGAATTTAAAGTAACGATAAATTTCGGTTTAACGTAGTAACAAAATGAAGTGTGTTGATGAACAAGTCCACATTTGGCTGGGAAGCGACGCTACGACACCAGTTGTTACTAGTCGTGGTTCCTGCGCCAGCAGTGATTCATAATCCTTTCCGTAAATATAAACTTGAGTGTTGTCGGCTCGGCATGTGAACACGCGACCGCGCCGTAATGAGATTAACTACTCCGCAGTGCAAGCTCAGATTTGTCTTAAGATACCAGTTAATCCTACTCAAGATGATAGCTTAACTTAAAATAAACTAGATTTAACTAAAAAGGTTTCATGTTTAATATTCCAAAAGTAATGCGCAAATTTCAATTATTTAACGCTGTAAGATATATTTTCTATTTAGAATTAAACTTATGAAGTTAAGTTCCGAAGGATACTTTGTTTCAAAACAATATACATTAAATTTTGCATTTTGATACTAGCTAGAAAATATATATACATAATGTCGATAAATAATCGTAGCTCTTTGTCATTCAGAGAATATTTAATGTTGAGTTGACGGACGATTTAAACATTGGCCGTAAGTTTTGCGAGAGGAACCCGGCCAAGCAACGAAACAATAATGGGTACTAATGTTGTCAGTACAAAATACACTTGGTACAAACGGACTATGTCTAGGATTCAAATCTAAGCAGTACAGGTTACGAATACACACGTTACTGAGAGCTACTGCGGTATACTCGAATATTCACTACGCTACATTCGCTGGAGACTAGATGAGATTGCAGTAATTCGAAGTAGTAAATAAATATACTGTACGATGAATGTGTCGCAGCCACAAACCGACGGGCTGGGTGCACGTGTATCGGTTTACTTGGAAACACCGAAGGTTGCCGTAAACATGATTCAAAGTAAAATGTCAAAAACACTGGGCACTGCGCATCAAAGGGGCTCGAACAGAACAATAGAAAAGTGCACAGTGTTATTAGGAGTCTGTGTTTCGATATAAAAGTTTTAATAACTGGCTCTAAAACGGGTGAATAATGAGAAAACTGAACGCGAATCAAACGAGTCTCGCGTTGTATTGTTTCTTTTTGTTAGAAAATTTTTTGTCCGTCTCAAACAAAGGAACACATAAAGCTGCTCGTATTACATGCCGCCGACTGACTAGTCCGCCCGCCGTCGGACGCTACTAACGAATTAGGGCTATACCATTTCTTACTTTTGGATAATCTTCAGGTGCAAGTGGTCGCCGTTTGTATTTCGTTAACAAAGCATCTGAGCTTCGGTGCAACTGTTTAAAAGGATTTTGACACATCACATGAATTAAAACGCTGTTATGTATAATATATGTCGGGTAGTTTTTTCGTTTCATGTTTCTCGCTAGCTGTGAAACAGTTCAGTTATTTTTAGTGTTCATACTGTAATTCTCAAGGAAACCTCATGAATACGCCGCGTCTTGCCGGACGCGTCCCGACAACAACAGATTGGAACCTATCTGATTACATAATAAACTGCATGTCATTATCGCTCCTAGATCTTGTTAGGTTAGTTAGCAAGAAAAGTCCAGAAAGCATTGTTTTATCAGTGCAGTCTAGGGATTCGTGTAAATGGACTAAAGTCTAAAAAATACAAACTGCATATCACACTGCGCCACTGGAGGTGAGGGGAGAGCCTGTTACTATTTTAACTAAAAAAAACCCCAGACCAGACTAATTAACTCCAGGAAAGAGATAACGATCGCGAGTATTTGGTATCTACTACGAGTTCGGTGCCTTTAGATGAGTCTCAGAAGTTCAACCACGAGTTGGTTGGCAGCCTCCGCAGTGAACTAATGAAGTTGACATCGTCGCGCAGGTTCCGAAACCGCAATCCCAGTTAAAATAATAAACATGCAGCTTTATTTTACATTGTACAGTATATATCTTTAACAACAAATATGACGTTCTAATATTTCAACTTCAATTAATACAAAGCATAATAATATATCAATACTACCAGAATGGATGGAGTGGAGATCATTTTTTGCAACACCATTATACGAGTCGAGAGCGAGAGAAATTTCTATAAAGTAGCAATAAGACCAGTTCTCCCATATAGATGGGAGTAGTTTTCTGGGTCTTTTTCATTAAAGGAAGATAAGTGAATAAAGAATACACATGACTGAAAATTGTTAGTAGTCAAGCAGATTAGTCAGTGTAAATTGGATACATAATTAAATTTACTACTTTTATAGAAACATATAGAAGAGAAATTAAGAAAAAGCCATTTAAGATGTGATGTTAATCTAGCAAGACAAGGTAATTACTACAGTGACAACGAAGGAAAAATAGATCTTGCAACTACATTAACCTGGATGAATATCATTTAAGGCTCTTGAAACATAGTTCATTCACAGAACCACTAAGACAAACCACAAGGGAATGTTTAGTTGCAACTATACCGGTAAGGCAGACGCTAGATTGGCGGAGCAATATCAGAATTAAGAGGGACAAAGCATTCAAACTTTAACTGCCATCCAGAACAGATAGATTTCGGTTATTTTCGAAGCCCGGTTTTACCAAACGACAACATTTTTAGCCTCCTATATGGTTTCGTTACGAATTCGTCAAGCAATTTCTTAATGATCTCAAAGTATCATCATAACATGCGGTCCAACTAGAGTTATGTGGTCACTGCAGTGCAAGGGAAAACCAGATAATGGTTTACAGGACCTTTGATAATAATTTCAGGAAGTACTCATTCTCTTTAAGGTTTCTCATAGATTAAATGTAACCCTTACCTTAAATGCTCGCAACATTTCGAACCAAAAAGTAAACTTACTCGAAATAACTTTTTCTCGCTATAGACATCACTTGTAGAAAATATATTCTTTTTTCAAACGCAACATCCGACACCGCATCGCCTTATGAAATCCGGAAATTGGGGACAAGCTCGTTCGATTTGTTTTTTGATGAAATACTATCTTGTTTCTTCCTTTTCTTTACTTTCCTGTCTATGAGATTCTTCTCGCCGCCGGAATTCAACTGCGCCCATAATCTTCGTAACACTGATAAAATTTCAGTATAAATATCTAATATAATAATATAAATATCTAATCATATCGTGACAATGTGACAATTGTCATTTGAAATTTGTACGTAAATTGCAAGTTGTGATTTTTTTTATTTTTTCAACCAAATACAATTAATTAAAATGCGTTTACAATATTTCCATTGCTCATTATTAGCAAAAGCCATTGTATATTGATATAATAGATTAAAAAAGTCATACAATTACTGAGTGTAGTATTCTTGAGCGAACGTCGTAGGTTCACCACGATAATCTAACACAGTTTTGACAATGTGATCACGTTGAGCTGATGTTGAATTAACAGCATGCAGTGTTTTTTGTTGGAAAGCCTTCAAGCGTAATTCCAAAGGTTTGATTGCTAATATCGTTCACCAACCGATTTGTAACCATATTTTAATATATTTATTGGTATTAAATCTTCGGTAGAATTGTATAAACACATATTTTCCATAAGGAAAACATGGCGTCCACCTGCATACCTGAGCGCTATTATAATGTTCTTGAAAGCATGAGAAGACTGTAAATTGTTTCAATGGAAGAGACATGGAACAACATGTACCGCGCCAGATAGTAATACATGAAATTACTTAAAGTAAAACTATTTGAGTATTTATTTTCGGAGTAAAAAGAAGCATGATTTTAAGGTCGGATAGTCCAAAAGATGTCCTAATTAATATCGTACCGCGACAGCGAAAGCCTCGTGTCTGCAAGAATCCGAGCCAACTGCTGGATTACATTCATTACAATTTAATTAGTACTTTGCAAAGTAAACAACATTTAAAATGACGTAACTTTTGTTGCTGTAACATAAAGTGGAACCAACTGGAGTTACACAATCGTATCGAATCGTTTAGATTTTGACATTTATGACCGAAAAAAAAAACTTTTATTTTTCTAAATGTCTTTATTGTGACATTGTTAATTGAATTTGAAATGCAGACACTGAAGTAATAAAATAAATTTCCGTGATACGAAATCTGTGGATGTTACATGGACGTGTGACAGTGTCATAACCCGTCCCTGCTGTTTGAGTCACGAAACTATTTGAAGATATTGTTTGTGCATATTCACGTACTCATCTGAAGATGTTTTGCAGTGTATTGTGATCGGGCTTGAGATTAACTGTCAGGGCTCCGTTGCCCGATTAACGGATGGCTGATTAAGTTGCCAAGTTGTCGTTTTATGCCGCGTTGGAGGATTTCCACCCCGTAGCTCAGATGGTAGTGACCCTGCCTGGTGAGCGAAGGGTTCCGGGTTCGACTCCCGGCCAGCGCAAACATCATCTCAGGATCGGATGTGTATATCACTCCCATCCGCGATACAGAATCCTGAACAAGGGTTTGAGTATGCGATCGTTTATTTTTGTAGCTGACTGAGGAAGTAGTGGAATTCGTTCAAAGGCTTCTCAATTACGAGGAGATATTCGTGTCGTGAAGCGGACCACTAATGGACTCTATCGAATATCTGTGATCTGTAATTCTGGCCGGCATGGTCGTCACTCGTTCTGAGAGGACATTTGTGAACTTGTTGCAAGTTGTGACCTGATTTACTAGCATGTCAATTACTTTTAACTTGGCCGTGTCATATATTACGTAATGAAACTAAAATTTCGCACTGGATACAGGCTGTATTTTTCACTGGATAGATGTGGAATTCAAAAGATACGATTAACAACAACATGGCTAGATTTGCAAATACATTCAATGTACGTATTGTACTTTATCTTAAGACGGACGGAGCTCATCCAAATATATTTACTTTAGCCTGTATCGTTTTACGATCGTTAAGGTTACACATTTCAAAATTGTGTGTGCACATGAGTAACAAATTAGAATAAATAGATATATTCAGAAATTATAATCAGGTCGAATTGTTGATCTTTAATTATTTTTGTTACCTACTCCATACTCATGCTATCGCCATAGGTTGGCCTAGTTCTGGGTCTGACAATACAGTTTAAGTTAATTAATTTATCTACAACTGAATCGTCACTCCGAATGATTACTGTTTCATCGTAATTACGTTGTTTTCCAAATTAAAGACTTGTCAATAAAAACATGACGTTATACATTCCAGCAGGTTTCACTATATAGTCGAGATTTCTCAAGAAAGAAGAGTGTTTCACAAATCTACCGAAAATAATAATTTCACGACATATTTTTTTTTGTGTTTCGATCGCAATATCGAATCCAGTACAGAGCGAGTGACCTGCCCTGTCTTGGATGGCCGGTCACACCTCGATGGTACCTGTGGTGTTGCGGACGTGCCTGGACTTCGGTATTCACTAACCATTAGATGGCTCTTCTGTCCTCTGTCAGCTATTGCCATAAAAAAACATTACAAAGCTAAGCAATCGACTTAATTAGCCGTATACACTAAACTTAAATGTCGTATAACATACTTATTTATACGAGTGTTGAATACAACAAAACATTTACGAGCCAAAAATTATGTAACTCATTCGACACCACATCGAACAGAAGAGAATCACTCGTATCCGTGTAAGGAAACTTGAGAGAACCGTCCGTCGCGGCTATAAATTATTTGCGCTTCAGTTCGGAAACGCATGTAAAGGAGTCAACGACATCGAACGGTATTTATTCGGAAAGTAATGGCAACACTGGCATTTTTACTGCTTTTTAAATATAGTGTACTCGATCCCCGAGTTCAGACGCATTAATTGTGTCACCGTCGGAAATAAATGAGGTGCAACTACCTATGTTATTGTATTTCAATTAGCTCGATTGACGGTGTACAGTTTTCAATTGTAAAAATTGTTTTAAAACTTTTATAGGCGTGAGATTAGTGTTAGACAGTTGCAGTAGACATATTTAGATTCTCTTTTCTATGATTTGTGTCTTTGATATTTTAATCATCATTAAAATGAGTCGATCACCAAAGATACGGCATGTATCAAGTTTATTTTTTGGAATGTTTTAGGGATATATTTAATTGAGAATATTAAGTTTTCTATGTAGTTATAAAGAAATAGATTATCATAAAAATGCGTATGATGTCAACAAATACCCAAAATGGGTATATGTATATTTGTTGATGTATTATTTTTGTTAAGAACGTTTCACTGGACTCGACTTTTTGTAACTCAAGTACTTGTACGCCTTTATTTACAATCATTTATGTTAGTTTAGTTTAATAAAGCTGAAAACTTTTTTGTTCCGTGTTTCAAGTTAGTTATATGTTAAATTTAAATAATTTGTTGCTGTGTAAAGAAAAGCAATATTTATCCTGCCATTTATAACCTCAAATTTCATCCTCATATCACTGCTGTGAGTAAAGGCGGATTGTCGTGAATCACGTGACCAACTCAAACTTAATATCGTCACACAGTCCAACTCGACAGGGTATCTCAGTTGCACCGTTAGCACGACAAATGGTTTAGCGACGAGCCGCTGCCATCGCTCCAATTACTCCCACAGTGGCGAGTGATATTGCCGGAGTCGGGTTTTGTGAATGAATAATACAATCTAATTAAAGAGCGTGTCGTCGTGGGCGGCTGCCAAGTCGCGGGTAGGGTAGGTGCGTTGTAGTGTTCGCGAGGGATATTTCTGCTCTGAATTTTAAGTGAATTTCACTTAATTAATACATTTACAAAAACATCACGTGTCTGTCAAGTCTGACATGTTTATTGATGCCATTGTCAATGTTTTACGAGATTAAAATCGTGTTACTGTATACTAATATAGTTCCGATGAATTTATTGATTATAGTTTGGCTCTTTAAAACATTTGCACATTTTCTACAAAATTTGTTCAATTATATACGATATTATATATTTTAAAATGCAAGTGGAATATGTATCCTAATGCAGAGATTTAGAGGGTACTGCCATAAAAATATAATTATTCACTGTATGTAATATACAGCAGCAGTGTTATACGTCTGCTTTGATGGTTGTTATCTCGTTTCGAAGTCATGAGTTCGCATTCTACAGCGCGCTCTTTCGAATTGAATTGCGAGTTTGAAATTAATTATGACTTACCTAGTTGAAAAAAAACATCCTAAACAAGACTAGTATTCAATAGCACCTCACAACGGTCTAATAAATGTATACTTTTTTAAGATTGTCAACCTTTTGACCGAGTGGCCAGCGTAGTAGATTATTAGGTGGAGCTTTGAAATGAAACTGATTATGGCAATCCATTATAACCCTGTCTCATATTGTTCCCGGCTAGTAGTGTGGCCACACTACAAGGACGCGAAGCGACAAAAAGCGCGAACATAATTTAACGTCAGATATTTATTATATTGTTAAACACAACCAGAGAGAATGGTTTTGCTAGCGCAGAGTTCCTTGACCTACCTTTTAAAATGCAACAGTTATTATTTTTTTCTCTTAAATATTAATATCGAGAATCGTGTTTAAAATATTTTAATCTGACATCGATTTGTCAAATACAATCAACAATTTTTTATATAGTAATTTAACTTCGTAGAGCAAGTTATACAGAACAAGTCCTAAACGAATTAATATTATTATGTCACAACAATCAGATGTTATTTATCAAGCACCAAAGGTTTTCGAATAAATTCCTTTTCGGTAAACATTAACTTTTTTATACAAGGATTATAAAAAGATCACCGATTATCCTTTATTCTCGCTGTGTTTGTAGCCCTCTGCGTAAATCCTTACTTATGTTCTTCAAACCCTTTTTAATCTCTATGTAGTTTTATGTTGTGCGTGTCTTCTCAATTCCTAGTACAGAGTAATGAACTTTACAATATATTTATTGCTACCAAATCTGTAACCCGTTTTACTCTTCGTGTGAGAATCAGTATAGTTTCTATGGATTAATGCATTTTGATCTGCAAACTTTATTTATTAAAATATTGATTCTATACATAGTATACGATACGCATAAATATTGAATCAAACTGAATATTTAATAGAGCCGCGTCGTTAGTGTTCTCTCGTACGCTTCCGACGAAAACGGTGGTGTTTTGTCTATTGTGTACAAGTATCTATTATTGCTATTCGCAGTTGTTTAAATTTACCTATTTTAGAATAGTAAAAATTTGATTATTTAATTAATAAACGTACTCCAATGCCGGCCTCAAACCAGTTCGGCTATAAATATAATAATTCACATTGATATATTTCACTTGTAGCTCTAGCAATTTGTATATTTAATCACAGGAGAATCTTTAAATATTGTGGTATGGGTGTATCCGTTTTAATAACGAGAGAAGCAACGCTGGTGGTCAGTTCGGTGTGATGGGAGGGCTTTTTTTGAATATAGCTATCGTTCTCTTTGTAGTATTAACAATGAAATGTTTGAGTGTTTCAGTCGCTGTGTCACAAAGTTTAAATGCGGGTTCCCGGTTCTTTTTATCCATCGTCGGTGGTAACTTTTGGCCTATTTTGTTACGGTTATATACATAATATATAGCCTGTATCCATTCAAGTAATGTACCCTTTCAACAGTTAATCGCCACATACACACAAACTCTCAAATATTGCACTCTCTCTTTACAACATTACCTATAGATAGTTGTGAACACATTATATGTATTTATAGATAAATGAATTCATTCCATAAGTTGTGCGAAGCGCATTTTCTCTTTTATTTTATCTCTGCTGATTGCACTACAATATTATGAAAATATCGGTATGAGTATCTGCGGGCAATTTGGATTAGCCGATGTCATGGTATCGTCTATTGTTCGGTTCATTGACCACCGTATGGACAACGTGGTAGATGGCCGTGTCATCCGTAACGGGTAGTGAAGAGGGAGTTTATTTTACGTTAACACATATCGATACAGTTTCATTCCTCAGAACAAACGTTTAAAATTTTACCTACTACTCATTTACCTTTACCTATTACTGCATTGAAAGCACAGCGTTATAGGCGGCTCTGAAGAAATGTTCAGTTTTATAACTGCGATAATTGCCGTAAGAGCACCACCCGCTGTAAAACCAAGTCCCACCAACACTATCTGCGTACTCGTCGTTTGTCTCCAGTATTGTGGTTTGCGTTCATTTCTTTGTAATGTACGTGTAAGTTATAACGAACTACCGTGATCGGTGTTTATCCATCTTTAAGAAGTAAAGGCCATGCCCTTTTCCTCTTGATTGCGCCACTTGGTGACGTACTTGGTTTATATCAATGTTATTTACCATTAAATGACCATTACCATACCATTAAATCAGGTAAGCTATTTTGACTGCCATCGATTTCTTCCAAGTCGCTTCTGTGTCAAAATGGTATAGGTATAGCTATGTAGGTAGGCGAAGTTATGACATTACATTTAGCATTATATATTAACATAGAAAACTGAAATAAATTAATACAACAAACACTCATCATACACTTTGTACTATATTTGTCCATGTTGCAGTCGTACACAAACATCCACAACCAAAAACGAACATTTATTTAACAAAATTGAATGTCTGATCTGGCAAACAAAGCTGGGAGCACATGCCGACAGGCAGGGTCACTACCAGTTGTGCTAATGATGTGCTTTCAATTTGAGATTTACGAGTATTATTAAGAGTCTCCTAAAGCTCGTCGTACATGGAGTGAAGATTCTGAAGTGTTAATGAGTTAATTAAATTGATTATTAAAATATTGTATAGTTATGCCACATGTACATAGTTGTTTAAACCGACGAGACTGGGTTATCAAACAAATCGATATCAGTTCTTGAATCTTATTGTAAAAACATTTATATCAGGACTAACCACAGTAATATCAGTTTCTTATGTGAACATAATATAATATACACACAACCTTATAATAAATAATTATTTTCAAAATACAATACAAGTAAAAACAAAATTTTACTTTTAAAACTTTCCGACGTCTCCCGATTGAACTGGAAAAAATACTTCCAAAATTGGTTTAAACACATTATGCTTTGTATTGATAGCGAAGGAGAATTCTTCCGAAACATCCTACCTATCCTATATTATATCATTTCATAAAACTTTCTCAGCGCTCTACCTAGTGATCTATATGTAGATGTGTGAGATTAAATCATTGATTACATCTTTAATACTAGTATTATATGTAGTTGACAAGAATCGTACGGTGTTACAAAATATTTTTATTATATCAAATTTTCACACTACTACGGCCACCATATTCAGGAATGTATTGAAAAGAGAAATGAGTTCTTTGAAGAGGCGTCTTGAAATATCGGTCGTTAGCGAATCCCCGGAGGTGGGCCTTGGCCACATAATTTGAGTATGAGTCCACTGCGGTCTGATGAGCTATGGCATTCATTAAGTCGATACCCGCCAGTAAAAATTTAATATCCTCAAATTTAAGACAAGATATGACCAGATAGTCACTGTGTTTCTTGATATTGAGCATTAAACATATTTTGAGTATTTCTTTTGTTCTGGTACTGTAGCACCAGAATTATCCTATTAAGATCTCTAAGAGTAAAAGAGGATTCTACAGATAATTTCCAATCGCTATACTCTCGTTGAACAACGGTTCAGTAGATATACCGCCGGAGGAGAAGGTTGGGCTCTAGTCAAAGATAGATAGAATCCCTTAGATCCAAGAACGTTGTTTCCCACCTCACTGTCTATATCGCACGATTGTGTGCTCTCCTTCAAGCTCTGGGTCAGTCGCTTGCCTTTCGTTAGACAATGTCTTGGTAGCACGAATGTCTATAGGCGGTGGTGATTACTTATTTATCAGGTGATCCTTTTGCTGGTTTGTTTTACATGAAACAGGTTAAAGCTCGTCAACAACCACAAACCTGTTGGTAAGTCGAAGATGTGTGGAAAGCTATGGCTATACTTATAAGACTGATCACTCTTCTCTTGAACACTACGAAGAATATGTGATAACTCCTGGATCACTTCTTGACTCTACTCCTACTCGCACTGGCCCATTAAAACATCATACAAATGTGCTCACAACTTTCGGACTGTTTATTGGCGATTAAATACAGGCATATCGAGATCAAAGAAGTTCTGATGCGTCACAGAATAACATTAAATGACAAAAAGTAGGGAATTTTATCAAAATTATAAAACTATTCTACGAACTCGTTATGTCTTAGCAATGCAATACTCCACATCAAAGTAAGTGTAAAAATGATTCACCGAAATTTGGTTGACAGGAAAATCTGTGGCATGAATGTAAGATTTTTGTGTTAACGGCTGGCATACAACTGCTGCCATGCTCGTCCGATTTTATGCGCAAGGATATCTCTCTAAAGGGGGTTCGATTTAAAAGGATTAGACAAAGTTACGTCGTTCGCGCAGAGTCCAGCTGAGCTGAGCGATTTCGATTTTCACTTCATAGCATAATCCAGTTTATTTCGAATCCACGTCGCCTTCATATCGACTACCCTTGGTGGTCATAGCCGTCGATTAATATCTTCAACATCAGCGAAGAGCGATAAACTTTATGCTTACTAACCATCACCGAGCGACGGAGTCAACCAACTGCCACCTTCTGCAGGCAGACTACTTTCGGTAGCTAAATTGGTTTTGGGCATTTCTGTGTTTCGGAGATAAGAACTTAGGATGCTTGGATTGACCATTGAGCTCTCGATCAAATCAGCATTGGAGCACCGTGGTGAATACATTCCAGGCCTACGAAATTACTCGGAGGGACCGCTGCTAATGGATCGAAGCCATCAATAAAATTATAGCAAACAATTTGACAAGAAAAATATTCTTTTTCTTCTCTTTCTTTTTGTAATTCCTTTGATATTTGGTTGAGTTACCGTTAATTATATCCATCTGTACATCTGTAAAACAATTTATAAATCCATTAGCAGTTTGATTCGAACGACTAGCGACTTTACAGTTCAAAAAATAAGATATCATTAATAATTTCGAAAGTTTAAAACTGCGTAGATCATAGTGATGTTGTTTATGATTTATTGTGCTATGACACACACAGTTTATAACAAAAATATTATCTGAAATCTTTCTTGAAAATTATTTTTGAACGTTGTGACATAGGTGATAATGCTCTCGTTTTGTGTGAATTATCGTGCAGTAAATATATCATATCGCCCCGTGACTTGGTCACCGGACTGTTCAGGACCAGCTGTGATTGTTTCAGGGAGGTAACAAGTGCGGCGGCCATTCCAACACGTTTTACTGCCTATAACGGAAGTAAAACAACTTGCAACTTTTGTTTTTGGAGTTATGTACATTCAAATAAAAATAAAATCTTTGTATGATCCTCTGTACGTTTGTCACAACATATACATCGGGATTTATTGAAAAGAAATCCTTAAACTTTCGTTCACACGCAGACATCGGTGGTCCAGGCCATATATATCACAATATTACGTGTATCATAAAAAAATCTGATCGTGAAGATGTATTTTGAGGGTAAACTTTTTTCATTCCAGAAATTCCAGAAACAACTCTTGGTACACAGCGGTTCATACGCACATCGCGCGTGTACAATACTAATTTAATCTGTTTATTTTTTATCTAACCACACTCTGTGTGTGGTTTATTTTCTTTTTTAATTTTATATTTACTCGCCTGTTTTTCATAATTTTATGTTATTTTGCTTTAAAGTGCTCTCTAAAGCATAGAAGCGCTCAAGAAATTGTGTCACTAGCGGTGTCACCCTACCACCGTGAGCACCAAACAATTCTAGATGCTTATATCGGTTGATCTCTGACGATCTACATACGCCGACGTGCTACGAGCGCTTCAACCACAAGCTACATGTTAGTGATACCATCAAATTTACATGCATACTTAAAAACAATCCAATGTTTAAGGCATAAAGACTCAACGCAACCAACCAAAACACAATTAGGTTATGAGAGTGAAATAAACGAAATAAAATTTTAATTTGTATTTCATAATTAGTCAATAAAGTGAAGAAAGTTGGATCTTGGTGCTAGAAGCTCTTCGTTTCCCATCATGACGCCGTCCAATCGTTACTCCATTGTTTTAAATGTGAAACCTCTCACCCTGACTGTTAGAGGGCCCTCCGAAGCTGTATAATAGTTGTATTCTCATGACAACAAATTGTTATAAACTTGTTTTATTAATTTGGTTGGTTAGCAAGAAACACTTTTTACTTCTGAATGTTTTGATCGGCTCTCCAATTTTCTATATTTTTCATAATCATCTGCGTTTCTTGTAAGTACTGAAATCTCGCTTAATAATACCGAGTTTTGGAAATAAATTTATTTAGTCTGCGTTAATCGCTTTAGAATGACACGAGCTCTACGCGCGAGAACAGTAATAGTTCATTTAATGTTAGAATAAGCTGTATCCAGGATAATCAAAATTCAAGGCGCTGTTAATAAAGCTTTTAATTACGACCATTTATCATTTTAGTTTGTTAAACTGAAATTATGACGCGAGTTTGCGACCGCCACCGTGGACACTCTGTGGGCGGATAAAGTTTACGTCGGTTCTCGCTGCGGGCGTAATAAATTGCCTCAAATAGATAAATAGCCGACACAAACAGACGGATTCAAATATTTTTTAATGTTTCTGGTAAATTTAAAAATCTAGTAATTTTTTTTATAATATCCCTTCTAAAAGTTTCACGAAGTATAAGTCTGATGACACTTGAATACAGCTTTTTGCTTGGATTGAAACGCGTCAGGGACCCCTTTGGAGTATTATGGATATTTATAGGTGATGGTGGTCGTGCTGGCAACTTATCATCAGATTACCTGGGTACTTTTTATCGATTTTCATAAATAAAAGCTTATTTCAGTAGTGTGATTCATGTTTTTACATATAATGTAATACGGATTATATATGCAAGAAAGTTCCATTAATTTCTATGGGCGCAAATCTCAATCTCTCTCTCTCTCCCTCCCTCTCTGTTTCTATCTATCTATCTATAAAGGGGAGGCACAAAATGTACTGTATCGCATCTTCTTGTTTTCATTTTATATAGATTAGGTTTTCGAAAGACTTTCGGGTGTATTCTTTTCATAACGCTTGTAAATACAGGAACGGTCATTTCTCGACAGTTTGATAAGTTACTAAATATTTGAAATGAAAACATTCTATTGAACTCTTCATTTACAACATTGTATTATATTCTCAACGTGACATTAAGGTCAGGCATTATTCAACTTGTCAGCTAGTAACTTTTCCGTCTCCGACAGTGATGATGGGCGTGACGTATTATTAATCTGTGATAAATTTGACAGCCCTGAATGATTTAAAATTTAAAAAACGAACGGGATAAAGTATTCTATGTTCAATTTTAAGTAACATAATTTACCTTTATTTAGCTTTATTTAGGCCGAACGAGTTTCTTAGGTATCATACCTTGATATTGAAACGATGATCGCTGTTTCTGTTGGTCAATTTTCTCACCGAAAAAACAGCATATATAAAATATTTTTTTATACGCTCCTTTATAGCTATGCTAGGATTTGACTGTTTTTTTTTACATAAGATAAGTCAATG
>DWPT01001189.1:0-19566 GCA_018251895.1 Agathymus mariae mariae
TTTTTTTAATACTTACCAAAAAAGGGAAATATTTTTTTAATTAATTTTTTTAAACTATAACAAAAAGTATATTTTAAATTATCCATACGCCATGCACTTTTTTTTTTTCATAAAAGACCGAGCTGTGTCAGTGTTATTATCAGTTAACAATTTATCAATGAAATCAAAGTGTCATCTCTGGTCGTGAGGACGCGGTGTGGGGCGGGGGAGGGGAGAGGAGGCCTTACTTCTCCCGCAGAAAGTCGACGACGGTCTCGAAGTCGGCCCGCGTGTACTCGCGGCGCATGTCCGCCAGCACCTGGTCGCTGCCGCTCTGCACCGGCACGTGGAGGAACCTGCCGGCGTATCATCGTACGGTGTACACTCGTCGGACCACTCTACCTGCAGGCTGCGTGTAGCGGCAGACACACCTTGTTCTCAGTTATTTCGAGCGAGGTGCCCCACGTTCGTCTCCCGGCAGGGGCAGACGTCTGTTTGACAGGTAAATGTTTGTTCTCCGGCCATAAGTGTTCGTGATGTTATATTAAGGATAAAAAGTATAAATAAATAAAGTATAATTATATATACAAAGGAAGTGACTATTATACGCTTATGTCACATCCGGACATATTACGCTTGCTCGAGTCTTACATACCTCACTCCTCAATTCATATATACTCAATTCGATTACCTTAGGTTACCTGTTCCGAGTTTCTCTGGTGCGTAAAAAGGAATAACCTTTTATTGTATATTAACGTATAATAAAACACATTGTATTTAAAGTATCATACTTTTCAACACCAGACCGGCCAACGGAATTTGGGTGGTCATCGTCGCTCCACGACAACGCGACGAAGATACGTCGATGCGTTCGCGGTCTATAAGAAGGCGATGTTCTATTCTGCACCATTATCGACTTACTTGTATACCCGAGGATGGTGCATGATCCTAGCCACCTCTTCCAGGTGCTCCAGGATGTAGGGCGGGTTCGTCATGCCGAGCCGCAGCCGACACCCCTCCGGGATCACGTCCACCAGCCGCCACAGCAGGGCCGGGAGCGAGGTGCCGATGTCCCGTCCGTACGTACCTGGAGAATTATCGACGTTCCATGTGACAAACATTGGAAATCAAAAAAAAACTTTCATTCTAGTGTCACGAACAAAAAAGTTTTATTCAAGTTTAAGAAGTACTACAGCGTCATCTATGAACTACCAGTTACAACACCTAACAAATTTGATTGTTACAAAGTGATGGTCAAGTGAAACGGTGACTTGGATACATGGTAATTGGCTGTAAGCATCAACATGGCTGACAGCAAGATCTTGATAACTAGTTTGGTATTACTGATACTAATGATATCCATTGCTGAAATTGTTTAACATCACGGAGCTCATCCGCATTTATACCAATCATTAAAAAAGTTACCTATATGGTTAAGTAAATGTCTGTCACCCCATCGGAGGTCCAATCACCACCAACTTCTCAAACGTGTCGTTGCGAAGGTTTGCGAATATTCCACGGGACACAATAAAAATAGAACAACAGGTTATATATAAATAAAAGCACATTATGTCACCCTCGTCCCTCTGCCTTGTATATAAGGCTGGATAGCATTCACGGATTTTTATTACCTGCGACATCGATTACTCTAATGTTTTATATGGAATGTTGAATGGACGAGAAAAGCGTAGAGTTCTACATAGAACATCCAGAAAACAATCTAAATAGAGCGTAAAGCCCACGGGTCATTCGATTTACGAATACAGAAGCGATAGTTCTCTCTAAATCTAAATTAACTGTGATCTACAAGTATATGACTAGTAGTGTGGGCGATTAATGTTGGAGTGTGTTGCTTGCATTGTGGTAAAGTGTTCGTGTATTTTGGTGTTTTTTCGATCCCGTGAATATTGACACATAACCATGTATTGACTTTTTTAAATTAAATATTACTTTAGTTCTATGACGAACAACATAGTAAGAAGAATACATAGCTTCACAGTGTGCTCATAATTATGAAATCTCCTGAACGACAGTCGCGATTAAGCGCAGAAATGGTACAACCAGCTGTGCTGAGGATGATGATAAAATCTCCCTACGCACTGCACGGACTAAGTCTTTGCTCGAGATTTAGATTTCCTAGAGAATGTTTCACCACGCTTAAGTCTGCAGTATGTGGTGGTAGTGATAATGCATATTGGCCACCTTACATCAAAAAGTCTGAACTTTATCCACCACGCCATAATAGTCAAGCAAAAAATCTCACCAGTATCCTCACTAGTGAGCCATATCTCACACACGCCCTCGCGAAACGACTGCCGGGCTCGCTCCACGATCTCCTCCGGGGGGTAACTGCCCAGCTCCCCCCGCGCGTGCTTCGTCTTGCAGTACGTGCACTGGTTCAAACACCCAGTGTTGATGGGGATGATTTCTATGAGAGGGTTCTTGCGGACCTTCGGCAGCAACAGAGACGCGCCGCCAGCCTTTCGACCTTCCTCGGTCTTTTTCTGACCGAACAGACGAACAGTGTGTCCTAAATATAACAAAATGAGATAATAACTTCAGTGTGTACCAAAGAAAAATACAAACATTTTATCACAAATAAAAAATATATGTTTTTTATTTCAATACCCGGCGAACTAGCGAACAGCTCACGGTAACACCGACGGTAAGTGCCGCTACCCATGGGCATGGTAAACTGTGACCGTTTTATGGTACGCACTTCAATTTATTTACAATACATAATTAAATCCATGTCTAGTTGTTAACTGAATCACACAAATATTGGTTATATACAAACCCTTGAGCGTTTCTTCCACAATTTCGACTATTCTGTCTATCTGCTGAACACCGACAACGCTGAGTCCCTGCAGATACGCGGCCCGCGGCGCCCCCTGCGGTACGCAGCCGGCAACCACCATGTGGATGCCACGGCTCTGACCCAATTCTATCTCATTTCTGGTAATGAAATTGTCACAGATACCTTTTAAGACTTCTCAACAGGCTCAAGGCATTAGGTCCCTTTTTGTAGGTCAGTGCATCACCTAAGGCAAATTTGTTATATCGGTTCTATGCACTGTACTGTACTTTTTTTTTATTTACTTAATTATCTACTGTCCTCTTAAAAACCAGGAAATTATATTGATATATTTCACTATAGAGCCAGATAAAGCGCATATTGATTTACCTCATTCTTTGCGACCAGCAATACTTCTGTGACATCCATAATGTTGCAAATACAGATAGGTTGTAATGACCACTGCTCATAATTTCATCATACGAGGCTCATTTGCTAGTTTATCCACTGTTATTTTTGAATTATCAGACCTACATCCACATCTATTCTTTAGAATCATAATTCCATTTCACATATTCAGCATTGCTATCTTTGTTAGACTCAATCTACACCTCAAAGCAAGTTATCTCAATCTTGAACCACACAGCGGACTTCAGTAATGTAATTGTTACTTTACTTACTTAAAGTGGTCTTCAGCCGGGCTCTTGACTGTGCAAGAGTTGAGCAACCATAACTGTGCTTGCCATTTATCCTCAGTCAACTGGTAGCCTTGTGCTGCCAGTAGTCCTGCCATATACTCTGAATCTGAGTTGTTGTGTGCACATCCCCAAGTCTTCACATAAATTGTTTGTGTGCCTAAAATAAAATTATCACTATAGGGACTGTGTGGAAGTAGGATTTGTTCATGTGATACATTGGCACTAAAAATAATGGCCCTAAATTTAAGTACTCAAGTAAAAAATGTTAAATCAAATAATTAATACTTCTTACAAAGTCTACAGATTTATTATGTTCACTTATTTCAAGTAAATGTTTACTGTACTGACCGTGAACTTAATTTTTATAATAGACTGCTAATTGAAATAGAAAAAACAATAGTAAAAAGAGAAGTTAAGCGGAAGCATCGAACAATGCAAACTAAATTGCTAGAGTTATTTGCGTTCATACCCCCTCATCATGTAATTTTTTTATACATACATATAGTGTGAAATCAATAATTTTCAAGGATGAAATAGAAGATTCATAGAAACCAAAAAATGAGTAAAAGAAAAGATCAGCATTCTTCTGTCAAATTCGTTAGGAATTCCTGGTTCATGATATTTAGTTTTTAAACGAGAAGTTGTTATTTATTGAGACGAAATTCTTAAGTTATCAATTAACTTTAAAACTTGTAAATACTCATTAAAAACAATGTACGAGGTTATAATACCTGGTACAACGCTCTCTAAAACTATCTTTTCCAAGGCTTCCACATTCTTAGATTCACGTTTCTTAGACCGCACAGTCACATTCTTTCTACTTGAATATCTTTCTTTCGGCGTAATGTCTTGAGAAGATATTAAGTCTTCAATGTCGTCAATAATTTCTGTAAGAGCGCCAGGCATGTTGATTTTTACCATAAACAAAAGCGACTTCTGTTAACGTTGACTTATAACAGAGTATATAAATAACTCATTAACAGGCCATAAATGACACTAACATTCTGTCTCTTTATCTGTATATTTTTATCCTAACCTTTTTAAGGAACCGATACAAATAGGACGACCTCCGATTTCAGGGTACATTGTCGACTTTTTTAATAAAACCACAAAAGAATGACTGTCAACTTTATTGAAGTGTCATGAACTTATTGACATGGATAATATTTGAATGTTGAGATCACAAAACAGTTTTATTATTATTAAACACAATTAAAAAGAAACTAAAATAAAGAGTAGACTAAAAAGAAAGATATGTGTTGGAATAGAAGAGTGGAATTCGCGTTTCAGATTTTAATAAAATTGATTTATATGATGTAGTAAATAAAATTTGTATCTTTATTTTACGAAACAGAATTACGTATTTAATGAATTGCGAGGTAAATGTTTTTAACCAGTATATCCGATATAAGCCCCACTGCATTTTAAATTAACTATGCTCACATTTTAGCACAAAACATTAATATTTACTCCTATATAATATTCAATCCTATACTGGTTTTGGTTCTCCGATGAAAAGCTCATTACAATAGAACCCCAATAAAATCGTCGCATCCGATTAATAATAACGCAACGAATTTAACTGCTTAAAGAATACTATAAATTACGTTAGGCTTTATGGACTAGTGATAGGGTATAAAATCGTATATTAACTGTACTACGGTGTTTTAAAATGATAACAATGGGTCGTACAGCTGCTATTGATATGGTGTGTCCTTGGCTCTAGCGATCAACATTGGCACCTTTATTCCGCCACAAATAGATAATTATAGAATCACTGGGGAAGTGATTTGTTACTTCTATACATTTGCGATATCAGCAAAAATTGCGCTGATGTTTGCTTTAAAATCATGTGATTGAAAGCTTAAAAGAAATAAGCTGTTTAACTACAATAAACAGCTGTTTGTGCAAAATTTTTAAGAAGTCATCACTGCAGTTCTAATGTGTCTAATAAAATCTAATCACAGCAAATCTATATTAAGAGATTAGAAATTGATATTAATTAATATATTTCCTTTATGAACAATATTCAGATGACGGACTTGTTAATTTTTATTTTATTTTATTACTAGTTAGGTGTTACACCTGGTGCCCTGGTGGAGACTCTTCAAAAATCACACCACTCGTTAATGAATTAAGTTAACACTTAACGACTGGATTTGTAGCATTCTTCCACGGTTCTTTTTGCATACATGCAAATTCAAGAACAAGTTTCCTTCTGGGGCGTTCCCTGAGCGCTATGATATTGTGTTCTTATAGGGGCCTATTGTCCAGGGCTTTTCCTCTGCCTGTTACCTATGTCCATAAGCGACAGGACCATTTACCATTTACGTGATCTGTAAATTTATTAGAACTGTCAAAGCAAGTTATTATGAAAAGGTTTAAACTTTACATCAGTTCGCTTCACTTAATACCTCTGAGGCTAACCGTCGATGCCTCCATCTGAAAAAACTTAAAATGACCAATAATTACATTTAGTAATAATCGTTAACTACAAACGATTTATTTAAATGTACGACTTAGCAAGTCATAAAACTCACTGACTCGATTCATGGTACAACTATCCGTGAAGAACCATTCTGTAATAAACTATATTAGGTAGATAATTTGTTGAATCATTTCAACATAACAGTCTTCAACTGCCGGTTCCAATACGGGTCCAAGCTTCTAGTAGTAGTTCAAATACTATGACACTCCAATTGAATATTTCAACGTAAAGTAGGGTATGTAGGTACATTATATAGTTAGTCATCCACTAATTGTAGCAATTTATTCTAATCAAACGACTGCTGGGTTTATGATATTGCATTCTAATGATCTTCAACGAACACGGCGAAAGGTTCATCATCATTACCACCCTTATCTTCTCAATCAAGCGTAGCATTATTGAAATGAAGATAGCAAATTCTTTTTAAATTATCGCGTCTCAGTTAAAATTTGTTAACAAATATGTATTGACGTGTTATAGATTTCTTGTACAGACGCATTAGATGTATACGTTTCCTATGTGCCGGCAATCGCGACGTCCAGTTAAGTGAAGTGAGTAAGCTCATAGTCAGAACTCGGAACAAACTGCGATGCCGGAGCCAGATGCAGTCGCGCGGGAACTCTAGACGAGTGTGGATGTGTCGCTAGAGCTATTAACTTTACGTGCTGTGTCCTGAGTGTGACAAATAGTTCGATTGTATTTATTTAAGTGAATAAACGGTAAGTTTTACAAATGTCTCGCCGTTTATAATTTTTCTACAGAAAGGTGTCAAATTGTCGGAACGTTAAAAGTTCGTGATTATTGAATCATTGTTGACCAACAATAAGATACATTAACTGCTGTAGGCGGTAGGGTAATCTTTTTTGTTATTCTTTTTCGATTAAGAACATCGGACTGTTTTGTGTTTGAATAACTTACTCGTAAGTACACCTAACTATACTAACGGATCCAAAGTAACGTGTAATGTGGGAACATGTTGTTAGCAACTATTCCTACGTAAACGATACACAGAATTAACTTGTTAATTAAAATACTTTACTACGATTTTACTAAGAAAATAATTATACATCAAGTGAAAACTATTTAACTACAAAAGTACAGTAAATAGATAGGTACTCTTTCATCTCATTATGCAACGACTTAAAATCTTTAGTTTGTTTAAACGTCTTCAAATCTAAAGGTATACCTGAATAGCTCATATACCTACCTAATTTGTTTTTTACGGTTACCTACATACAACTTGAGTCGTTGACTGCGGAAATATTTTTTTCCTATCAAAATTATCGTCATCGATATTTAAGTGAATGTATATAAGAGGATTTAATTGCAATGGGAGGTGTCTGCGAATTTAATTTGATTTGTTAAATCGTAGGAAACAATGTGGAGCAATGAAAAAAAGGATCCAGAAAAATTATTTTTTTGATGCGGCTCTTGAAATTATAATTGTCTTGCTATTTTCGTGTATCTCGGTTGTATCAAAATGGGATCCGCTTCTATATATTACATGAATAATAATCAATTTCGAAAAAAAAATAGTGCAATAGATTAAAATACATATACATTCATAATTTAATACGAATTCTATTTGTTAATTATAATAGGTGCTGGGGTCTTAGTGATTTGTACGTTTCTCGCACAGAGTGCCCGGGTTAGACTCCTGGACGCGATTTTGTTTCGTCAACCATGTGCGTAGGACCGGAGCCCAACAGTGGGTCAGCTGTGCCGATGATGATAGTGATTGAATTTACCTGGCAACAAAACAAGATGTAAAGAAAGAAAAACGAATCGAGTTAAGTTAAATACTTACTTAGTAATTAGTTACGTTCCTGATGATCATACCAGTAGTACGTTAGCCTATGGAGCCAATCGAGAGAATTTGACCTTCTTTTAAGTTATTTACCTGGTCGTGCGTATTTGTGGTGTGTCATTTGTTGACCCATGTCACTGCAATGGTAAGCGCGGGTGCGTGTAAACAATTATTCACAATCAAGTGAAGTTCAGGTAAAGGCATGAACACTATTTAGGACAGTATTATTAAGATGACAAAAAAGACGAGATGTAGGAAATTATGGAATAGGTCCGTTTATAAGACATAATAATTGAAATATTGAAACTGGGAGAACATTTATAATGAAGAAGTGTACGTATAAAGTGCACTTTAGTACATTACTAATACTTCCTATTGTTGTTTTTGTTTAAGACGCACCGCTTACAAACTTCTCAATTCAATGACGTTAACGTTAACGTGTGTAAGGCAAAGCAGCGTTTATGTATCGTTCCAGAGTCCTGCGCACGACTGGTGTGGTACGCTTCACGAGGCAGGGCTTCGCATCTTGGCCCTATTATATTTAAACGTTGCACACATGCCTCCCGTTATACAACACGCGACATAAGGGGTGAAATTTATATAACAGTAATAATTAACTAATGAATGATCACTTGATTTACAAACGCAACAATTGTGTTTCGCAATCGATTCCAGCAAACAACAATCAGTAATGTTAAAAACAGTATAAGCATGTTTTCAATGAACGAAGAAAGATATGAATAATATAGCGAACCGTACTTAAATATATATATGTAATGTACCATTTCCGCTTAAAACAATCTTCAATTGAACCGTAAATAATAATTGAAACGCAAATATGACCTACTTACTATACATTGACTAAAAGTGTGAGCAAAAGTTTTTAATGATGAACCCCTTCGACATCGCACTAGAGCCACTCTGTCTATATTTTTCATTTCCACCATGATATTAATGGATACTTTTAATCGTTTACCTCTGGATGAAGCTTCCGACAAACAGTTAAGAAACATTTGCCGCACAATGACTTGTTTTGGCGGTAACGAAGCGTCCAGATGAGCGAGATAACCGCCTTCTATTTAGTATCCACCAGTTATGTAAACAAAGTTGACATACAGACACACGATACACCGTATAACATGCCGCACGTGCCATCCGAACGACCGACCACCTGTCGTCTATTGTCAAAATTCGTTCATCAAAAAATGCAGCTGTCTTTTTTTCATCAATCGCGCTGCGGCTCAGTTTTATGTATTTATGTATGAGCATGTATTGTGTGTATACTTCAGCCTAAATCCTATATTATCCTAAGAGGGCAACTGCATTAACTAAAGATAACAGTGATTGAAAAGATATGGTGGTTCTCCACGTTGGCGACGCCGCCTCAACTTCAATTGATTCTTTCTGCCAGAAAAACTGAGCCCAGTAACCTACAGTTGTAGTCTGTAGATCGTCATATCCAACATCTAGATCACTGACTCAAATTGAATATAAACAGTAGGACGAGCTAAATGCATACATCCAGGAGTTCAAATTGAAACGAGCGAAATAGGTTATCGTTCGGCCCAGTGCGATTGGCTATTTAATTGCCGCTCTGACACTCGTCAAGATTCGCACACTTATCGCGGGTCAGAGGCTATCGCCATCTTAAATTGCGCCCCAAATCATGCAGAGCGGACGCGTCGCTTACTAACCTAGCACGGACAATTAATTAATATAATAGCAAATACATTATTTGATTCGATAAAAAAAACATAATAGAAGGAGGATTCAGCATTGATTCTCCTGAAAACAAAGTTAAAATGTCTCCATATACGTTTGAATCGATCATCCAGGCAGGTGTTAACTGTAGTAAAAATAAAATAATCTGATGTTATTTCAGGTCTTTGTACTGTACATTTTTGTAAGGTACAAAACATCTACATAAGAATTACCACAGTGTTATTAATTACTCATAATGGCTGGTCGTCTCTAATGTCGGAAAAAATTCTACACCACCTAGACACAGTGTAATTTTGACAGGATTATCATTTATATGTTTAAACTAGCATACCGCCCTCGCTTCGCTTCAGGAAAACTACGCCTTACATAATTTTACATTAATTTATAACTTTTTTATTTATGGACGGATTGCAATAAAACAAATGTTAAGTATTAAGTAACGCTTACTGCAATACATTAGTGAAAACTAGATCGTAATCGGTTAAGCCGTTTCAGAGATTAGCGGGAACAAACGCACAGAAAATCAGACAAAAATTCTAACTACTATTGTTTTGAATTATATTGAGTTTTTATTATTAGTATAGAAGATTATTATAAAATATTATTATCCCAATATACATTATTTAAAAAGAACAAATACTGCCACTTAACACTCATCTCAAAACTTAAGCTTGAGGAACACTACTCTCTCAACACGTTACGCACGATTTATTATTTCATTATGAACTGATGTCGGGTACACAAGTGTTCGTTAAGTTGCATACACATATACATATATAATTAGTATTTTTTTACATACGACATGATTTTCTCCGAAAACAAATACTACTGTAAGGTTACATTCAATTACCCTCCTATACTAAGTTCATTTGATACAATATCTGTTTTCTAATAATCTTCAATGTGGGTATTTACAAGTTCAGCTATTTTTGATTCGGCGATCTTGTGGAGGACGGAGTCGCAACAACAGTCGGCACTCCGTTCTAGGTAGCCGACAAGTGAAGTTGTCTCCCTGGTGTTTGCGGGATATAAGTGGATAAAGTGTGTGAATATAAAATACATGAACAATAAACAGTGCAAGGTAATATTACTAATAATAATTACTTAATACTATTTTTTAAATTTAACTTTTAAAAGCCCAAACATCTGTAATTAATTTATGATCTGATACTGGCAAATGCAAACAGAGAACCCACTGCTGGACTCGGGTCCAGATCAAATTCGGAATGAGATTAGTAAAGGTTTACCGAGTTCAAATGTTAGATTTCATACACCTTTCAGTGTGTTGTGAAGAACTGCTGAAGACTTAGTATTTAACGAAGCTGGTGCGACGGTGTTAACACTTAAAATGTTCATGTGATAGTGAACTATGCCCCACTAATATGGTGAGAGTTTATTTTAAACGAGTGACGCTATTCATTTAAAATTATAAAAGAACTAATAATGCAAACTCCGGCGGCACTTTGTGTCTACCATCCAAACCTGTGGTAAAACCAGACTCCAGTACTTCTTTCGTTCCGACGCCTATTAACGCGAGTAGTCCTAGCATACAACCTTATCTGCTAACGACAGCATATCACGAAAAGTCCAGCTCATGCTAATTTACAAATTGTCACCGTGTTCAGTGTAAATAGTCCGCAAGGTAAACCTAACAACAGATGTCATTAGGCGTTGTCGTGGCGTCGTGCTAACGCGTTGCGTCACTAACTCGTCACTAATTACTCTACGCATAACTGGCCCAGATATCTTACAGGGTAAAGTAACGCGATGTTTCTATATCAGTTTGCCGTGGTGAATTCTAAGGAATATATGTCGCAAAATTTGTGACGTGGTTTTGAGAGGCAGCAGTGATGTATGTGATTTCAGAGATATGATATTATTATATATATTACGGTGATATGATTAGCCTAAAATATGAAACTTTCATTTCAATGAGACTCAGTATACTGTATGTTATATTGAATTAGTATTGCACTTTAACCAGAGGACCTAACAGTGTCCTGATTTTGAGCGATGTAATGTGTAATGTGTATGTGGATGTTAGTTTTTATTTATTGCTCGTTTTAGTTTCGTAATCTACAGTTTTGACTCTGATGTTGCACAAAATACTGCTTTTGGATGCCAAGCCAAGATTTCAACGTAAGAAAATAATTCTCGCACACACGAATTTTTAATATATATCTAGTGTAATTTTAGTAGTCAGTCTATTTATCATGTTCATCTCGTAACATTCTGTGAAACAAATATGTCATGTTAAGTTCGAATTTAAAATAAATTATAAAACAAAATTCTTTAATGTTCCTATTTTATTTATATTTTTATGAGTTCATTCCTACCTCAGTAATAGAACTCCGAGTAAATAAATCGACTCCAATTTGTCTAAGAAACTTTAAAAACAATAATTTAATATTATTACCCGACATATTCGTCTCAATAATTATGTCTTTTTAGATTCTGTGGTAAATCTCACGAGTCCCTAATAAGCTGCGCTTGAACGAAAATACACCGACAAATAAAAATGTTGTTTATGGCCGTTCCCTGAACGATGTTTCTGTTCAATTGCAGAGATCAATTCATCTTTGGGACTAAAATACAAGCACTTGTGCTCTCGCACGGAGTCCAGCTGTCCAAGTTACGTCATGGTTTCACAATCGACCATTTTGTTTTTACCAGACCGTGCTCTTCTGGAGTTTTATGAGCTGACGTTTGAACCGACGAGTGTCTGTCAGCTTCCCGACTCAATATGATATTGTCCGCAGTTAACGAACCGACCGACGATCGTAGAGCTTTAGCTTACCGGTAACTGGTGCGTTGCTGCATTACGACGATGATGATTACGTTAAAGAAAAATGTTGGACTTGTATGTATATGGGGATTACCCTTATGTGATAACGAGAATGGGAAGTGGTTAGTTTTTATCGATATAAGCGCCTATTTTAAATTCATTAACTGCTATGTTTTTGGAGCCAAGTAAAAGCTAGTATAATTAGTATAATTATAATAGCCTAGTATAATTTATTGACTGAAAATGTATAAAACAATTTTATACGACTCTCTACAACTTAGCTTTGTTTAAGTTGTGGTGGATAAAGTATTATAGACGAACATATATGGCAATAAATAAATGAATTTGAATTCGATTAAAGGTGGCAGACAGAACTTAATGATAATACTTTAGAATTTCAAATTGTATCTCAATAATGTAAACTTGTGACAACCGTCTACCGTTGTTGTTGGCCCAGCGTTGATCCTATCAACGCTCCGTTTAATGATAAAATACGTAAGAGCTTCGGTATAGCATTGCCATATCACTTCGTTAAAACAGTTAATTAATAAATCTATCAATAATAACCGTTCACACAATTATACGATCATCTTTTACCCACGAAATGTTTCAAAATCAGACAGTAAATTTCTTTTCGGCAGCACGCTCACAATTTTTCTCTTCTGTTAGGTTTACTTATTTTCATAATTAAAATTGTTTTCTGTTTACATATTTTATTGACGATACCCCGGCATTTTTATGCCACTAAATTAAATATTTTTACAACAAATTCAGGCCTCAGAAAACGTTGCATGAAAGCGATACGTATGTATATATGTATATTGTTTCGTCGTTTTCACCGAAATTAATAGGATACATACGATGACTCAACAACGGGAAAGTCGAGACTCAGTTCGAGAGAATCGCCGACCGCTCAATGACTCAAGAACGAGATTTTATCCTTCTGCCTTTATAGAAACAAATGCAACAACTCTTTACTGTCTCATTTGGATATTGAACAATAAAGTAAACAGATTTCCACCGGAGTATGTACCGATTGACAACAAAGTATTAACTTGGTCCACAGTTGAAATTAGTGACAATCCTTTACATCAGTTATAAATGGTTCGTTAGTTTAGTTATATTGTTTGAAGCCTAGGCAAAGATGCATGACCGATTCTGTACGGCTATAATTTGTCATCGGCGTCTTGAGATGATGTGGATTATTGTAGGTGAGTACAGTTCGAGTGTATTCTTTTTTTATTTTTATCGTAGAGAGATATTAAAAAGGGCAAACAGTTTTTATAAGAAGAGTCTCACTTTTTTCTCTATCTTCTATAGCATAAAAAAACCGAATTTGTGCCAACTATGAAACGGCACAAAAAAGCGAAATCTAACACAAAACTACATATTATGATACACATATTTACATATTTATTTAGTCCGTGGGAGAGCGAGCTTCGCTCGGCAGTTTTGTTTTGCAAATCGTATTTTACCAGAGAAAGTATTTAGATACACCATTTTAAAGTTAACTGAACGTATTGTCAAACGTACGTACGTTATCGATAGAGAATAATGCAAGGACCACAAAAGTTTACGACATGGTGCTTGTATTTATGACATACGATTAGGCTCTAATAAATAATTATAAAAAAATATTTTATATAAAGTCACAACTACATAAGTAAACTCAAGAAGGGAAACCAATTAATTATAAATACAACTTTAAACCAAATCGTTAGAGCAGTTTTCTAAATATGCAAAATAAAAAAGTTTATTTATATGAGAATCGATCATTTAAATATACAATGTAATCATAACGTCAAATTTTGTAAAATCAGATTGTTTATTAATTAAAATAAAATATTTGCGGGAATACTTACCATCGGGTGGCTCGTCTGCTCGACTGTCGGCCATTAACATTAAACAAAAACTTAAAATACGTACAGACATACGAAAACTACTCATCGTCTCATCGTACTTCTCGTTTTTGGTGTTGGTTAAAAATGTAACCTGGCAACAGTAAGTGGTGCGTGCGCGTGTGTGTATTGCCCTATCCTACTAAACGGTTTACCGTCAACTTGGCTCCCTTTTAGTCCGTACACGTCGTATATCATTCGCCTTGCAAACAGACGATCCCGATGCCACCGGACTTTGGAAGGAAACTAATAATGTATACTGGTTTATTGACGCTCACTTTTAATGCGCGCACCACGCGCCATTGCGCATCTGTATCACTCGTACTGTTTCTGTTAGACCACGTAGAATTTAATTTATACATTGATTGCAGGCAGATTTTTTTTACCGCGTGTAAATTTCATGAAATTATAATAGTATACTAAAATGGTAATTTTTGGAGAGTCAGATCACAAGCGGGTTCAGCGCCAGCTTGTTATTAGCTGGTTCTCGACGTTTCGGGTACTCTCGTTTGGCTTTGGTAATTCGACTAATTTTTTTAGTGATATCTGCTGTGGTTTGTGTAAGATAACCCACTGACACGCTTTAATACCGTTCAGCGCATATGGGAAGGCTTCATAATCTCACGCGAACGCAGCGGTACGTTTATGGTGAGCTTTAAATTAACAACATTGATACCGGAAGAACAGTATCATATTAGTGGCCTGGATTCCAGTCGTATGTGAACCTGTCTTTATACATTTGTCTCAGAAATGAATTGTATGGGCAATGAACCGTCTTGGGGAAATCAACAAGGCTTCTGTAAGTTCTTCATAGTGTTTCTAAAAATGGCTTCAAAACTATCAACCCACATATGATAACCCTGGAGCCCGGTCGGTAGTGAACCTGCCTGCCATGTAAGGGGTTACGGGTTAAAATACTTGGCCGGGTTACATTTATGTATGGCTGTGCCGCCCGTATTACAGGGAATTCTAGTGCGGTGTGTGTAAAAAAAACCAAACAATTTGGGTGATTAATACATACTGATCACTCAACGAGCCGATGATAATATTTTCCTAATGCGAAATATCCGTTGCGCCGTCGGATCTCGTCCACTGTATGCCCTGAGTGCGACGCCTTTCGTTCATGTTAGTACCTTTGCAAATGTGTATGTGTAACTCTTACTTAGTAAATACTTTTGTAGAGTTTCCTCTTCTACTTCCATTTGATCCCATACTTTTTCCTACCTAGCCAACTAGGAACTAATGGACACGATGCAAAGGTACATAAAATGGACCGTCTAAAAATATCGTACCACTGAAGTGTTACTCGTATAAAAGCCTAACCAATTAAGCCATCAAACAATGCTCTAGTCATCACGGCCCGGTAGGAACTGCGTTGTAGCGCGCACTTACACCAGGGTTACTCGTTCGTTAATATCTCTTTATAATAGTTATTTCTTAGCTTGCACTAAAAATAAATTACGGTTCTTCAGGAATTTCTTGTGTAAGATGTCATCTCTGCCGTCCGTTCCTTACGAACTTCCGTTTCGCTCCGGCTAAGACTATAACCAAATTTAGGAATCACTCGATTTTTTTGCTCCGTACTCAATTTTGATATTTTGCAATCCTTAATTGGGAAATGTAGATAGAGTTTAAGTCATTCTCATTCGATTTTTTTTTAAATCAAACTTTAAATACTATAATAAATATATATTTAATGTTCTAGTTCTGTTCCAACAATATCTAAATCGATCTTGCTGTCGACGTTGCAGTTGGTGGTCACGTGTGGGTTATTAATAAAGGTACTACGTTATGGACAATAACGATTTACATATAAATAAATATCAGGAGTGAACCTCATTACTTACTCTTTACCCATCACTTATCCTCCCTGCTAGCTAATACAGCTTTGATAGAAACACTAAACTATATAATTTTGATTAGTCAAATAAATCAAGCATGAACGCGTTTTTTTTTAATTCTACTTATTTTAGAAAGTTATTACGCAGAATGTATCAAACAAATAAGCTATTTTGCCTCTTTGTTTTTAAACTTGGTACTTATTTCATAATAATCATTTCAACGCGGCTTTTACCGGATTACAAGAAATCATTCAAATTGTAAAGAAAAATACAGTAGCGTTGTATCTATTAAACTTTGTATTGTTTAGCAAGAAGCAGGAGGAGCGCTAGTTCTTTATATAAAAAAATATATTATTTTTAATCTCACTGACAACCCTACGACAAAGAACGCTTAATAAATACAATCGATGTATAGCCCGCCGAGCTGTTAGCAAATTAGTGATGTCCGCAAACAACTGAACTGTCGATAGAAGCGACAAGTACCTAATTGACTCCAGTCGTTAACCCGCAGCACTGTCAGCTGTGGTTCGCGTCTGATTACGGAAACTCTATATAGCCCCGACACATTACATTATTACTAACAACTACTAATTAATGGTTGATAAACATTGATATTGCAAATGTTGACAACTTGAATATTGCGCAATTATTTAAATAGAAACCTGGGAGACTTAAACATGTTTTAATTTAAAGTCAGTATCACGATGGTATCCTTAAATTGATAAATTTGAAATTTAATAGTAATTGGTCAAGATAGCCAATGTACACGTGTAATCCTTCGAGAATTGAAAGTGCCTTGCCGGCCTTGAAGGATTCGCGTGTTTGTTTTTACTGCTTTGTAATAGAGCAACAAGGTCGAATATGCTCGAAGCTCCTCAGTTCTGATAAGAGACAATAAATCAAAGCGTTCGTGGCATATGTCCATGGTATTTGTGTGCTCGACCGAATAAAGCGTCATTCGGGGACGGGAAATAATCGTCAACATTACGCGAGCGTTTCTGTATTTCAAAGAGCACGTTGCATAGTTGATCTCCGTGATTGGTATTACACTAAAGAGGCTTTGGAGCAATTTTATATCCCAGAATATCCATAATATCTGTATCAACAAGGAAGCGACAACCCTTCCGTTAGCTGGCACCGCTACTTCGGCACACTATTAAAGCCTTGTATTACCTCGTCCGTTAGTTAGCACGGTGGTCCATGAGCACATTTATAAAGCCCCTAACACGCGAATATTCATATTGCAGTAGCGTGATCCCGAACCTTCTAAACCTATTCAATTGTTAGGAGAATCCGTGCCTTATATAATTAGTCATACACAAGAATAGTTTTACAGTCAATCAACAAAATAAGCAAGATATTTCTGTGAACGCTTTTAATAAGGATGTGTGATATGGGGGAACGGCCACTTGAGAGGGCATCACTTATTAATATACCGTTTGTATGCGGAGCCAAGACATCGCCATTACCGCGGCCATTCATCCTTGGTGGTATGTTATGGCTGTGATAGCTTTGCTGCTCATTATAGCTATTCCAGGAACATATCGTGCACAAGTAGTTGTAAGTAAACGTCTTCGTATTTTAGATTGACCACTAGTTCACCGCCTTCACTTCGCTTCGGAAAACTTACGTCTCGCGTGACACCTAGCACCCGCATTGTATTAGGAATGGGCTCATCTAGTTTTGTGTATTAAGAATATATTAATTTATTATATTAGCTGTGTATATGTAAAGTAGCTGCAACCAGGCGGTTACAATTTTATTAACTGCACTCTTAATAGAATTCCCATATTAGTGATCTTTCCTACCCCGCGAGGACAGAAGTATTTGCCAAAGGAAAAAAAATTGTAGATTTTGACTCATAATGTAAGTTACATCCAAATTAGTTCAGTTGTTTTCGTTCGACACGTTGTCTAACGGACATACTACAATTCCAAAAAAAGTATGTTTAGACCTCTATATCGATAATAAAGAGTAGCTAATTTAAAATTTCCAAAAGTTATTTTAGGTACTGATTCGGCCCCGTTACAGTATTATTATTAGTATAAATTTAGAAACTGTGACGTTTGTAATAAAGTATAATACAACCTATCTACCTGGTACCTACCGTGCTGACCGCTGACTCGTTCACGCCGTCATCACGCTTCGCGGCGCCGTGGAGGTTTGTTCATGTATCGGAGTGAACGAGATACGGAACGTTGCAGTGAGAACAGTGCAGTGGAAACATTACTGTCCAGTCGCATTACCTCCTTATGACTCTCGCTACCCTGCGAGATCCGAGTGAAGTGTCGCAAGTGGATAAGATCAGCAA
Organism: Agathymus mariae mariae; assembly: GCA_018251895.1. Lineage (NCBI taxonomy): Eukaryota > Metazoa > Arthropoda > Insecta > Lepidoptera > Hesperiidae > Agathymus > Agathymus mariae. The sequence goes on from DWPT01001189.1 coordinate 18,324, forward strand.
TGCGTATGTAAGGGGTAGTGTAAAAGTAGCGCATAATAGGTAAAGTAAGATGTAGAACTTTGGAATGGTTTGGGCATGTGATGAGACGACATGAAGACCGTGTGACTATAGGGTACTGCACTATCGTTCAACGAGTAGTTTTATGTTAAAAATACTTATTACTTATACTTGCAATTTTTATTGCAGTAATTAATCGTAAATACAAAAAAAAAAAAAAAAACAAATACAATAATATAGGTTGGTACCAGCAACTGATGGCCAGAAATTAATTAATTACTAGAAAAATAATGTTTTTAAATCTTCTAATTAAGATATAATTTCAGCACTTACCTTTCCATTAACGGTTTTAAGGGCCATCTAAGATCGGCTAGCGAATTATTTGTGGTTCGCAACCAATGCTTATGTTAATAAAATTAGATTTAATTAGTTTTGAATCTGAGGCCTATAAAAGTTCAGATGTCAATTAAAAAATTGTCACTCTTAATATATTTATATCTTTATAGTATATCTCGTGTAGATTGATTTAATATCGTATCGTTATAGTATTCAGTTTCGCGGAAAAAACCACACAGCATAGCGATAGATCGACTTCGATCTAGTGTTAGTTATAAGTAGGATACCTAACCAACAACAGAGATATTAACAAAAATAACAGTACAATTCAAAAGGGAAACTGTTACTTCCGCAAATAACTCATCGAGATTAGAACGATCGTGCAGCCGGTAACGAGCATTCTAGTTTTTGTTACTGTACGTACTCGTAACAATAAGCAAGTGGGTGAACCCAACAATGCGTTGAGTGGCCCCCTTGCGCACGCGCACGCGCGGAAGATATATGCAAATGAATACAGATGCAGAGATATCTTGATGTTTTCCTTTCCTGAGTGACCAGTGCAGTGTACATGTGGTAAAATAACACATTACAGTTAAAATGTAGCTATACTACGGAACCATGGTAGAATTAAGAAAGTTTACCCTCTCAGTATGGTATTGTTATCGTTGATACTTCGACTATGCTTAGCACACGTATCAACTCGGAAAGAGATCGTGATCGTATCAACTCGAGCCGTCCAGTATTCTTTGTATGAAACTCCCCACTGCAACGCACACTAATCGGATTCGTATCGTAATCGCCTTGCCTCAGGAGAACTCACGAACCGCGCTGCGGCTCGTGTTGATACCAGGGTTGTTATGGAGCTTCGTAACCGTAACCGAAACTATCGGATATCCGAAATAAAATTATA
>DWPT01001190.1:0-19566 GCA_018251895.1 Agathymus mariae mariae
ACATATCATAGTAATATGCAATTATGCAGTGAGTGATTCTAAGCAAAACAATGTAAGTAAATATTATGTGTTAGGTGACACATAAAAATAATGCAATGCTTATTATCATATCTTACATAATTCATGCATATATAACTAAGCATATTATGCATAAGCAGGAAACTATATTAAAGTTAAATAAATAAACTTATGATTAAATTTTTATGCAGAATATTCATTTAAGCTTAAGGCTGATTAGTGTGTTTTATGATAGTACTTTAAATTAAAAAAACTATCATTCCATCACAAAGTATGTGTACACTCAAGGAAGGTTATAACATGTAGAGCACAAATGATAAATTGTAGTTTAAGAATGAAAATCGAATTTTTTAATAGTGTTTTAAATAAATTAGCATAGAAATGTTGTATCCAGAAGTGAGTGCAGACAATACTAATCAATGTAATGTACCTAATAATGATTATATTACGTACATAATATAGTTATAATCCCAATAGTGTATGTAGTCAGTTATGTTCCTATTTATTGGCATAATTCAGTGCTTCCCAACCTTTTTTCGCCCTATAAAAAGTTTTCAATTATGAGTTCTCCTCCCGTGATAATTCCATATCTCTAAATTTGTGTCTCGTTTCTCTTTAGGTCTAGCACTTTAGAAAGTTATTTTAAACTACATGTTATAGATAAAATACATTAAAATGATGTTTATATGAGTTACAAAGTTTTAAATCCAAGTGAAATGTGCAAGTGGTGATATTAAAATGAGCAGAGGAATTTTGTCATGCCACACCAGTAAATTACATATTCTCTCCTATGTATAAAATGAAGGAATTTATTATATGTACAACATTTAATTTTGCTTTCCTCACTTTCTCCACTAAATTTATGACATATTGCTGACTTTATTTGTTAATTAAATAATAAATATTTAGGCATTAAGCAAAACAAAAGTTTTAATCTTTGCAGAGTTAACAATTTGCTCAAAGCTAATGTTATACCTACCTATATCTAAAAGGGAAAATGTGAAATATTTAGGTAGTTGGTAATAGTTGATCTTATATTTATTGCCGCAACATGTCAATGATTATGTTATATATAAGTAGGTACCTACCAGATATAGCTTGTTTTTTAATTATAAACCTATAATTTATTAGTATTACTAAATGAAAATAAATTAAGCCAACATAAATCTTAAATCTAGTTTTTTTTTTTTAATTTTTATGCCTATTTGATGAAGTTTTGCTTATCATTTTAAAAAGTAACAATTATGAGTAGCAAATATCCGGAATCACATTGACTTACTACCATCAGTTATGTTCCATTGTTCGTCTCCGGACGGCATCCTCAAATCATCACCATATTTATAATGAACAGTTTCGGTTTACACTTTGAAAAAACCAGAACCACACACAGATAGACCTAGAAATCTCGAAGTAAATCAGTTTACATATAATGACAAAAAAACGCTTTGAACATATAACCTCTTCTTTTGCTTTGAAGTTGGGTAAAAAAGAACAAAATATTCAGACACGTTCATATATTTGGCTTGCATAAATTTACAGCAGCTGGTCCCATATAGAGACAAATAGTAACATTACATGTCGACGTAAAACCAATGCCATATGTAGATTTAAAGAAATTATTTACATCATATCAATACATATAGAGGCAGATACCTACTTGAAAACATTTTCAAATTGTGAACCTATATAGCATTATTCTAATAATGAAATCAAACAAGAACATGATTCAATGGCTAAAATTATCGTTTTATTAGTTTTGGAAAAAAAATAACGCTAACAAATTACATTATTGGTCCAAAAGGTCAAATGTAATCTTATAACATTTCGAAATTAATCAACTAAATTAAATAATTTACCTATCAATAACATAAAGGTATAATTTAAATACGTTTCCAACACCGTAAGTAAATTAGAGCTTAAAAGGTAACACTGGTTAAATGTTAATTTACCTTTCATGTTCCACATAAAATTTTGACTAAAAAGTCTCATACACCTATTGTTGAACCTCAACCGATAAGATACAAAAATGCTCCGAAAATATATCAACCTCACATAACATATTAAAGGGGTTCAAAACGTATTGCTCAAGTAAACCAATGTTCTCGTATCTCATTTCTATAACTGATTCTTCTCTCATTATTTTAAAATAAATTGACCCCATACACAGGTCGATATCGACGATAGGTACCTTAATTAATAGACTGTCATGCGTAACCTTGAACCGACGCGGTCCACCAGTTTTTATTATTTGTTCATTTGTAAATCTATCAAATTATTTGTAAAACTGACATCCCAAAATAAATATTATAATTAATGTAATACGTTACTTGAATTGTAATTTATAGATTAATAGTAACCCATGATATTATTGTAGGTAATTGCATGCTATAATAGACTAGCGCAGTGTACGGCTTTTTAGGGGTGGATATTGTAACTACGATGCGCAGCGTAATGACGCCAATTGTAATTTAAGTTGACTCTTGATTTTATATATATATATATATATACATACAAAAACCACTTTATATAACATACATATATAAAAAGTGACTTTTATATAGTCACGAATCGCATTTTGGTCCACATACGATGAAAAACTCAGTTGCACTATGTAAAATCGAACGAGAACGTAAATTTTGGGGTCTACATTGAACAATACCACCTTAAATAGTAATTATAGTACACATCCTGTAGTTTTTTATTCACTGTTCAAAGTAAAATTTACATTCCATGTTCATCCCTATTGTAAACGCAATGTATACAAAATTATTTTTTTATTTACAACTGTTTTCTGAAAAATAATAATTCAATTAATTTTTAATATCCAAGGATAATATAACCCTTTGTTGATAAAAACTAATTTAGAAAAAATATAATAAAACAATTCTCTGTCACAAGTATTTAGAAAATACTTTATTTGGAAACAGTAATTCCAAATGAGATTTACTATTAAATAAATGTTACCTGCAGGTAAATATCTTTTTTTTCCAGATTAAGACACTAGTAAATCAAATAGCACATTGTTTGTAACAGTATTATTTTGCATTAATTATTCATGATACATGTATTCATTGAGTTGTAATAAATGTTTTGATTATATTCTTAGGTCTTGTGGCAGTGATTTTGACAAACTGGGTAACATTTGAAAGTCATTTTTATGGTCTTAGCACTAACATACTAACAAGTCCTAGGACAAATGAGAACACTAGTTTGAGATTTGAACCAATGTGGAGCCAGTCTGGCCATTGTGATTTGATGACTTGCTCAGGCTGTGTGGGCAGTAACAATGCAGTAATGCAGCATATACTGACAGCAACTGCAATCACATTCACAGGCTGCTGCTCCCTGAAATAATAAAAATTATTTACCTAGTTATAATTGCAAATCATTAATTTACTTTAGACTTTAGTTCCATTAGGTAAATTTTTATGTTCTTTGCAAATGAGCACTATTTTAGTCATGGGTATATGACAGTTAAAGGAAAAAAATTGAAATTTTAATGAAAACATTTCATGGATGATTCTAAAGGCAGATTGGTAACACTAGCAAGGGAAAGAAAAATTTATACTACTATGCTCAAGTACTGTCAGGAATAAAGTGACATAGAAAATATTCACTCATGTTTTAATTACATAAATAATTTTAATAACTGTGATATTGCAATGTAAAAACACACCTATTATGTGAATGATGATTGCACATAAGTCTTGGATGTTCTTCTGTGGGCCTAATTGGAGCAGCTTTAGTGGCCAGAGGATGAAAACTGTCACCTAAACTTTCAGGATTTGTATTTGAAGGCTCCCCTTCTATTAATTTTGTAGGAATATCCCTCTTACCTAATGCCTGTAAATGAAGAAAACAAATGTTAATTAAATTTTTCTTATACATAAGAAATTAATTTTTAACTTTAATTTTGACATGGTTGTTCAAAGGATACAATAATATCACCCATTCTTGAGTTCAAGACAGTATCACAAGCTTTTGGTGCACTATACTGTCAACAGAAAGCTACTGTGGACAATCGTTTGTGTTTTGATGGGTACTAAGCTTTGTACTGTTCAGTTGAATCTGAATAACGTAATTATGTGGCAGTGAGGTATTTTAGTTGCTAGGTTAGCTACCAACCATGAAATGTTTTTATACGACTTGGAAACAGTACCTGAGAGCTAGTAATAAATCTCTCTTGACTAGCAAAAAACTAATAAGGCCTTTGTTGTTATGGAAATGCTGGTGACTACTTACAATCTGCCTAGCCTTCTACTCACTTGTCGGCTATGGATAATAAAGCCATGGCCTTGAAAGAATTGCCCTACTCCAATCTAATTATTTTTACCTTCAATTCCATGTAAAATAGAAAGCTAACAACTAAAAATAAAATATAAACTTACCTGCTGGGTGTTCTTATCATACATTGTTATTCTGAATTTTTCAATGGTGTTGCAGTGCAAAGCAGATGGTTGTGTATACCGCACCACAATATCTATACAACTCTGTGGGGCTATCAGACCCTCTGGATCGATCACGGTGAACTTGTTTGGGGATGTGCATAGTACTGAAATACGGACTTACATTACACTTAAAGTATTTACCCCTATGGTAAAAAAACATCATAAAAACAAATTTCGTGGCACCTTTGAAATTTACAGAGAAATCATATGGATTATAAACTGTCAACAATTGTTTATGTGTATGTCTAGCATTCAAATAGAATTCCAAGGAAACCGGGAACACAAACACAGGAAAATTCTTCATTTTCAGTCAATTTAATGATAAAAAGAACAAAGCAAAACACAACAATTACGACAGTTCTGCATCTCGCGATTTGTATCCTGTCATATTCACAGCTGAGTTGACATGTATGATTACAAATTTTTGGTTTATCCGTATGACATTGACATTGCTTCATTATCTATACTCATAGAGGTATTATATAGATAGAGCAGGGAAGCCAGGCTTCCAACTTTCCTTCGGTTAAAAAAAGAGAGAAAATTGCGTGACCTTCTCTATCTCTCTCTTCTCGCGCATGTGCATATAGCGAGAAAAGTGAGCATAATGCAACGATTCGACGGTTTGTTGTTACAATTGACTTTCTACGGTAGATAATGTATTTATAAAGTGACAAAGTGTGTAATTTGTAAATGTTTTGATTTTATTGTTTGAAAAACAAGCTATTCTTTAATACACATGCGTTAATAGAGAGTGACAGATAGGGTACCGCAATCTGATTTCCCTTTCTAACCGTCGGGACGTATCCGCTTACAGGCAGCCGTATGTCTCCCCTACTCTATGTATAATACTTCTATATCTATACTGCGTCGGTGAGTAGTATTATTTTATGAGTATTTTATAAAATAATAGCAAATAGATAGAATAGTATTCTATGTGTACATATATTAGTAAAATGAATAAATAAAAATGTCATTGCCTAATAATAAATAACACAACTTTGGGGGAGTTACGCGTATTAGATGATAACATAATTATTTTTAAGAAGACTATCAGGGTATCTTTAACGTTCACATTATTATCTAAAAAGTAACTTGAAACATAAGTTAATATATTGATTTATTTAAAGAGATCTCTAAGTAATTTTATTAATATTCTTTATTTTAATTATTATTCGGAGTTTCAAAATTGATTCACATTTTTTAATGTCTCAAAAAAACAATATTCTTCTACCAGTAGTTTTCTTGCAGAAAACCCAAATTAATACATCTTCTAAATGTCATCTTCATAAATTAATACTGTCTAAACGGAATCACAATTATTTTAGAAATCATACAAACAATTAGTAATTATGTGTTATGCCTCAGTATTGAGTCAATGAAGGATGCGCAGTGAAGCTCACAAAAGATGCATCTTCGGTTGGATGCATGTTGTATCGTTAGTGTAACATGATTTACTGTGAAACTGTCTGGCTACTGATGAAACAACAAATCAAAATAGTTGTATTGATTCCGAAAAAAGTTTTACAGCCAAAATGACCATAGAAAACCAAATATCCGATTTATGTTAATGAAAGGAAAAAACAGTTATCACCAAAATATTTGTTTAATTTACTGAATAAATACAAAGTTAAATATTAATACGCTCAACTAATAAGCTATTAAACATGTTATTGAATGCACATTTATATCTAATAAGTAAAGATGCTCACGTAAACATGTTATGCCAGCAAAGTAATTATATAATATATCACTGTGAATGGAATCATTTAGCGTAGAAAATAATAACTCATACTTTTTAATAATACCGGTAACATGTATACTATTTATGGTATTTGTATGTGGTAGTAGATAAACTACGCTTAGAAAAGAATTTTAAATATTGTATAGTACAAACTTATGCAATAAAGAGATTCCGCAAAATCTTTGTAACCTAATGACATTAAATTAGCATATTATCCAGACTGCTTCTGTACAATTGTGGACACAATTTAGCCTACTTATTATTAAACTTCTTGAGCTAGCTATAACTTCATCATTATAAAATTTATCATCATTATTAATCACATTAGACTTAAAAGGCAAAACAACCAAGAATATTAAGAGAGCTAAACAAAGTTACAATTTAAATCTTTACCTTTGACAGGAAAATCTTAATACATAACATATACTATTTACATAGAAATAAATTAAGTTTCTGTAATAACATAAATTTAACAGGTAGAATCATAAAATACTTTTTGTCTATTTGTAATACAAATTTTGTATACTGTACTACTGCATCAGCCATAAAACAAAACAGCTGTTTTGATTCACTACTACCTTTATATAAATGACTACAAACACCTTCTAGTTTTCACGTGCATTAAAAAAAATGCAAAATTATGTATTATTAAGGAAGGGCTAATGGTGTAGGTGGTAAACAGTAGAAAGATAGGAGAGAATAATCATAGGAGAGCTGCATGCAATTCATCCAAATGGCCACTATAACACCTAGAAGCAACCTCAAATACCAGTAACATTTGTATCCCTATACTAAATTATAGTTATGTTTGAAGCCACTTGTCCCATGGAAGATTTAAAATGAAGTACCATACTCTATCACGTTTTACTATCAGTGTCTATTGGTAAGGATATAACATGGCAACCGCAGGGTCTTCTGTCTCAAAGGTGATCAGAACATCTTTGAACTTATCGAGAAGTTGCATCAGTTGAGATCGCGTTACATTCTCCATGAACATTATTTCTTCCAAATGTTGCTCGCCGCGAAAGTAGCCTGAAAAAATGTTTTACTTTATATAATAATTCAAAACATTGTAGCTATTCAAGAACCGATTATCTTCGTCACAATTTTAACATACATATAAACCACAAAATCGGGTCCTATTTCCAGGGGCAGCTTAACAGTGCTACAGGCATGAAAACAATGAGTGTTATTGCCATCATAAGAAGAAAGGCCATAACTAATACCATACTGTAAGCCAATAGTTATAGCTATATATGGCTAGAGCCGCCCCTGCCTATTTTAATAAAATTTAGAGTTTGAGATACGTATTGCAAATTTAGAAGCTTCAACTTGTCCGAGAAATGGTCGTGGATCAAAAAATATAGCCGTCAAATAAATAACAAAGATCAGTTTCGAAAGCGCCAGTACTATGAAGGGTAGTCTATATTAATTATTATAAAGAAAGAGTGAGAATTTTGTGAGTTTGCATGTGCGGAAAGTAACCTCCGGAACCACGGAACCTACTTTACTTAACGGAAAAATTATTTCACTTAACGGGTGCTATCATACAATAACAACCGTAACAGACGGCTTAACGTGCCCTCTGAAGCACTAAGGTACATAAGAAATAATCACAACCGAACCGATCTTATAGAGCACGCTCGTTGTTGCTTTTACTTGATCGATAATTAAAAGTTGTCAAAACCCGTTGGGTTACGAGCACTTCACTTCACCTTTTTTATGCAATTGTGCTAATAACAATAGGTCGTCGGTGTTCTCGGCAGCGGGTACAGTGGCTAGCATGGCTCGCTCCTCGGCCGTGAAGGTGTCCAGTAACGATTCGGTCACGGGCTGGTCGCTTGACACGCGACACGGGTCTGCCGCGTCGCAGCCAGCGGGCGCGCTCCATACGGTGGGTGGTTGGAAACTGAAAATAGAAATATTTATTTGTTTTCTAAGTAATAAATACACATATACAGAACTCAGGGTTTTTTTTTATGTATTGTGCAAATGTTTTTGTGTCTTTGTTTAACGTTCGGTTTAGCTGTAAGGGGCTCTATCCATGTTAAAAAGGTAATATTTCTGATTTTCCTTAAATTATCTTTATAAAATCTTACATCATTCAGAATTAAAACAAAAATATAGTATATAAAACGTCACGGAAAAATAGTCTTGCAAGTGATAAGTTGAAATAACTGTACCTCATTTCACTCTGCAGTTTCAAATTCAACGAGACACCGTTTTTCTTCTCTATACTATTTCCATTTACATATCCATTACGATTTTTTATCTTCGGCGATAGGTCCAGATCATTTTCGAATCTGTCTTCGTCGCTACTCGTATCCCTTAACGATAAATTATCAGTCTCCTTGAACGACAGTTCGGACAACCTCTTGGGCAAGGTTTTCACAACTTTCTCCGTATCCGATTTGTCTATGCCATTAACTAAATCTACTTGAACATTGATCACTGGTCCATTTTCTGCGCCGTGTGTGCCGTTCATATTATTCGATATGCCACTATCCACGGAGTTGCCATGTAGCCTTCTCTGTAGTTTCTCAGTGTTGACATTGAAATCACATCCATTTACACCGTTCGGCTTATTCTGACCGTCGACTACATCGATCCCATCATCGAAAGAGTGACGCGCGGAGTCGCCTTCGTTGAAATGTTCGTATTTCGCGTGCTCCGATTCGATGACAATGGGTTTCGTATGAGAGAAGTCGGTCTGGTTGAGGTTGTTTTGCGTCGGGTAGTCTTCGTCGGAGTCCGGGAACGCGTTGGTGCTGCCCCTGGATTCGACCGGTTCAGGGACGTTCAGTTGGACTTGGTTCAGTGATGAAAACGAGACGCTACTCGAGTTGTAGTAAATGTCGTGTTTCTCGCAAAAGTACTCTTTGCCATCTGTAAACAAATAATAATATAACATTATTCAAGTATAACATTTTTTGTTTTAACCTTTCATTTCTAACATTTATTACACGTAATATCGTATTATACATTCTCCGATCTCGATGAGTCTGAATATATGTATTTTACTGAATAAATTATATCATCACCATCATCATCATCATCACATCCCATATTGTTCCAGTGCTAGGCGCGGAAAAACATTATTATTACTCCACTGTAAAATAATTGAATACAATTCAAATTGAACTACCGATCGTAGTGGCCCAATTATGGGGACTCAACTGAAATTTCGGACTGAGAAAATGAAACCCTTAAATGAACAAGGGTACCGAGATACCTCACAGAAATCTCAGCCGACACGCTCGCGTCAGATCGGTTGTGGCCATCATGTAGATACTTTCGGGACTGATGTCACTCGCCTCACGACGTCGCGCTATTGCACCCTGATGGCCGGCATTCTGGTGCACTCATGTACAAGAACACCAACCCCAGATTTGATTTGGTCATTCCAACGCATGAGTAACCGCCCGCGAGGTCTTAAACCTTCTGCCTTGCCTTACACAACACGGCGCTCTGTATACCTATCGTTGCTTCGCAAAACGTGAATAAAGGCGTTAGCCGTGAATTCGGTACACGACACTCCGAGCGACCTAACGTCAGAAGTATTTAGACTGATAACCTGAAAACAGCGAGTAGTTAGTAGCTCACGTAATGGGAGGTCCATGTCCAGTAACGTGTAGTATCCCCCAGTACTCACCGAGCGCGTGGTGTCGCGAGTGCGGCGAGTTGAATTGCACGTACGTATGCAGTTGCAACAGCAGACGGCGGCGCAGCAGCCACGCGACCAGCCGCGCCAGCCGCGGACCGCCCGCGCCACCGCGCGACACGTACCACAGCGGCGCTGGCAACGAGAACGAGCCCAGCATCTGAGACGGTCGAACGTGACAGTCAGGAATGTTTCACGTCAGACATTAAAATGTACGAACTTTTTGTTAACATTAACCGAATTAAAGCAGTAATTAAACATTATCAGGAACATGTACTTGTACAGTAAGTAATACTACAATATCGATTTCGTAAACATTTTTTGTCGCACGAACTTAGAATAATAGCAATTCTATTCTGAGTTGTAAAATTACAGAAAATGAAATTTAATAATTGCGTTTACTTGTAATAGACATAGTCCTGGGAATTCCTTAGCAAATTCATCAACTATGGGTGAGTTGATATGGATGTTAGCTCCAGGGGCCACCACATAAACATTGCCTTCACACAATGGGTAGATCACTGTTGCTTTTGCCCAGTACACGAGATGGCCGGTAAGTTGGAATGCCTGAAATAGAAAATAAACATTGATATCATACATACAGTCATCATGATCATTTTCAAGAAATATTTTGTTACAAACTATAAATTATATCTTAATCTATAACTTGTCAATTTCAATATTATTTTAATTTTAAATAAAATGTCCAGTGTACTTATGTTAATTGTGTTTATAATTATAAACCTGGTTGTAGTCTAGCTGGCTTGTCCAGGTGTTTGACAAACACACTTCATGCAAATTTAAAACATATATGCAATGTTTTGATTACACACTTAAATAAAAATAATACCTGTTTTAATGTGATGTCTGCATCAATGGCAAGAGTTTGGAGACTTTTGAGTGGGCTATAAAGCTTTATTAATCGTAAGAGAGCGGGACTGCCATCCAAAGGAATAGATGCTAATAATTCATTAGGATCCACCTGTAAATTTGATCATAATTAAGAACTTACCATTGGAAATGGTACTCAACTTTATAAATGGCAATTTATTTATATAATTAATTTATTGCAGTGCTGTAAAACACATATATTACCATTACTGAAATGTATCTTGTGGGATGCTTACCATAAGCAATATACCATGATAAGGTCTTAATTTCTCCACACATTTATCTATGGTCTCAGGTTCTATAATCATCCCCCTATTATGTATCTGATGTGCTTTATGTGGCAAGCAGAATGACAACAGGACCCATTTATTTATCCGGACTTGTACTATTCCTATAAAAAATATACATAAATTACTGAACATTAACCTCATAAAGGTCTCTTCCGTTAAACTTGGATGTAACAGTTTTTTATGTGAATTCAGAAAAATCGTGTTAATTAGCAAACATCTATATGTTTCTCTCATGAACGTTCATCCAGTGCAAATTAAAGATAATAATTAGACAAAACTTTAATGTAAGCAAAGTACAGTATTGGTTACGAAATATTGCCACTAAAGTCCAGTTCAGTTGAACTTACAATCAGAAACAAGAGGATCGATAACTTTAACCTTCACTTAGTGTATACAATATGAGTTAAAGATAGATAAGATAAGGTAAATGATGATATCATTTTAAAGTCCCTTATAACAAATTATTTTTAATATTACACTCCAGGCATGGAATATAGAAGATTAAGAATAGAGTGTTATTTGAATAATTTTATCTACAACAATATAGCTGGTTATGAACCTATTGTTACAAAAAGTAAATTCAATTGAATTAATTTTACGAAAGCATAGTTATGCTTATCGCTTCCACTGACCTGTGTTACTAAGTTCCTCAAACACAGCCTTCATAGACCTAGCAAGTGAACTCCTCTGCAGTATAAGATGAAAAGCTGATTTTGGACTTGTGTCTGCCTTATAATCTGAATAATTTGTGGATACTAAGTGTCTTGGGGTATCTTCCTCTTCATCATTCTCACCTGAATTAATTTCATTATCTAAAGAAGACACTTCATCATGTGCTGCAAGCTGTAACAAGGGCACAGTGAGATTTTTTTACTTAATGGCTTAGGGTCAATTCAACCCGATTTTATAATAACTGAACAATAATAGATTTTAAAATGCACTAACCCAGATAAAGACTTGTGACTTTTATTGGCTCTTTAAAATAAGAGTTAACACAAGAGTCTAGTACTGTTAAGATTGATCATAAATACATTAGCTATTTCTTATTCAAAACAAAAGTTAACAGGTAGAGTGATTGTTGAATTTCAAATTGAATCATCATTTACACCTTCTCTTTTAAAATAAAGTGTTATTAAACAAATAATGTATCTGGGCTATGTAAAATTACAGCATGCAGGTAAAGCAATTATCATTTAAATTGTGCCCTGGTGGTACTGATAGTACAGTAATAATACCAAGGATAAAGTGTTATGGACAGATAGATTCATATTATTATTTGATTTAATGCTTATAATTTATGTGACATTATTTTGCCCAGAAAGGAAGAATATAATATTTATTTCAAAACAATGTTATTTACAAAAATATATATTTTATTCTGAAATAAATTAATGTTTAATTACATTACAATTTGCAAAATTATTTTATATAACAAGATATCAAATTCAAATATTTTTTTTTTAATTTCTGTAATACAATTATTTATTGTAATATCATAGTTGATTCTATTACATAAATCATTAAAAATCTGTGTAAATAGTTACCATTATTATCATTTCTTCAGTTAAATAGGAACATCTTTTCTCTTCATGTTGTAGTGCTTTGCCTAGTCTTTTGCTTAAATCATAGTAACATTTCACTGTAATAGATGTTATTTTATTTTAACATATTACCATAATAAAATTTTACTTCACTGTATTTTGCACTACTTTAAAATTTATTGATTAAAGGTAAATTGCAAGTCTTATAAATACAATATTATAAACATTATACAATAATGCTATATATTTATAATTTTTATTCATGATTAAGAAATGTTAACACACAATTTATATTGTAATGGCTGTATCGCAGTAAATACAATGATTAATTAATTTTATTATACAAACCAATAGAATGACTTGCAGAGGCTTGCAAAGCGAATACAATATTAATAAGGATCATAGCAGCTGTATCATCTTTGTTTGTTCTATAGGGCAGTAGTGTGGGATGCCCCACAAACCTGACATCATTTACTTTTAACTCAAATTTTCTATTACATAATTCAGCTTTCACTGCAAATAACGTTGACAACATTTTATCTGTAAATCCACTGAGCTGGCCTGTAAACAAATATAATGTTACTCTAATTGAAGAACATTGTCACCCTATGTTTATAAACATTGAGTATAAATAAAATCTCAGATAATGTAAATATAGAAGCAAACAAGTTAATTATTTCAGTATTTAGACATATGATCAGACCAAGGAATTAGTGGATACAAATAAATTATTTTCTTTAGAATCTTGATAAGAACACCAATTGGACAAACTTTCTTAAAAATATTTCGACAGAAAAAGCAGTATTTGTGGTTTGGACAATTTTAATAGACTGTCCAATCACTCTAGGCATAATAAGACAAAATAAATAAAGTTACATTTTTTATAACGTGTAAAAACTCATCACCTTTGCAAATATTGGAAGTTTGTGTCTGCGGGTTCTGCAGAAGGTCTTCTGTGGAGCTAATAGCATACGGATTGTGTCGACCACACTTTTTCTGTTTACTTTCATCTTTATTTTCCGAGGCATATGGATATCTAAATAACAACCGATCACCTTTACTATCTGATTTCACAAAAAATATGTTCAGGGGATTTACTTCCATAGTTCTTTGTAATTAAAAATGATGTACAATAATCGTTTGATACTAGAAAACAACGTGAAGTGCAGAGTTTTGTAATAAGAAAAATGAATCTAATTTTACAAATTTATATTTAACACTCATTTTTTGTTGTACATTATAGGATAAACACTTGTCACCAAAAATAATATGGAAAAAATAAAAACGGAAAGATTCTACGACGATAGTTAATAATAATGAAAATTGCAAAATAATGTCAGAAATTATTGAAATTGAAAGGACACATCACAGATTATACATATATACTAGTAACAAAATAATTTGAGTCACAGAATGACTAAATATGATTAGAACTAAGACATTCGTTGGCAATGAGCAAATACAGATGGAAAACTTTAAGACGCTTGATTGGCGTCGCTAAACATAAAAATATTTTATGAGAAAAATATTTTAAAAGAATTTAAATGGTTATTTCTGTTTTGAACGTGTAATTGGAAACAATTACCTTTTTTTAAATACGATTATTATAATAATTATAATTATATTATTATAATATATAATAAAAAAAAATTTGAAGGAAGTTGTTTGAAGAAATTTCGATCTACAGGAAAATATTTTGTTTTCTTTTACTTTCACGCAACATGCAAACGTACACGCAATGTAAAATCAGTTAAGTATAGTAGTGTACACATTTAGTATATTTGCAGTGTATTTTATAGTAGATATATTATATAATAGCAGCTAGTGGTATTTTTTTATGATTATGAGGTATGTGGGAGCTCGACCTCTTCGATCCTGGTGGTTTTGAAATTCCTCACATCGGAGCCTCATGACAATAGAATTTAGTATAAACACAGATAATTCAGTTACATCTCAAAGATAAAGTGGTATTCTTAGTAACATCTCCCTAGCTCAGACGATTTAAAACAAATCAATATTTATGCCTAGAATGGTTTTTAAAAATTGTTAAGTGAGAATAAAATCTATACCTATTTACTAAATTTTAATTCCTAGCTTTATTTACGTATCTACAAGACTAGAATGGTTACTAAATTTACAAAAATGGTAATATTTACCTGCACACCGTTACGTCTCATTAGTTTAACCGCACGACCCCGTGCCCCGTTACGCTACGTTGCACCAACGTATTTTTAGTCTTAAAAAATTCTCGTTAGTTATATTTTTATGAAGGCCTCTGTAATTATACTGTCAAAGTAGGTATGTCACCCGTCAATCGTTTCAATGCAGTATACAACCTTTAAGAAGGAAAAAAGTGAAAAATAATATTTATAAGGTATTTCCCATATACCTGGAAACGATAATGACGACAAAAAATGGGCAGGGTCTTAAGATAAAACCAGAAAAAGTTCCATTAGAAACTGACCAAGGAATAATTGAGAGTGAAGAACGGAAATGGGGCTTGCCGTTGAAACAAGTTTATAAACATGGAATTGGTTTTTATAAAGGTATGAATTAGTATTACTCAGATTTTTTTTTATTTGGTTATTTAAGTGTTAGGAGCGTTGAATATTCAATTCATTTATCTAAAAATATAGTTTTTACACCTGCTTTATTCAATGAATTGTATTATATGAAGCGACGGGATGCAAAAATATAGATTCAGATTGTTATAGTCATTGAATTTACACGAAAAATATTCGTAATTAGCCATTACTTTTATTTAGTGTTGATTTTTTTATTTTTTGTATACATAAAGCTGTTTTTGAATTCCTGTCAGCTTATTTCTTAATCTGCCTTTTTAGTGTTTCATAGTGTAAAATGTTTTGTTTTTTTCTAGGAGTCTGTAACACTCAATGTTAATTTGCCTCATTATATACATACGTAAGCTCAATCATTTTCACAGATAAAGATGGCAAAGCTGTGCATCTGAGTTATGAAGACAGACTAAAGTTGGTGGCATATACTCAACAAATTATCCATGGGCCATTTGATGCAAGTTCAGCAGCACCGTTGGGAGTACTGGATGTTATTGGTCGGGATAGGAGAGCAGCATGGCAGGCACTGGGGCATATATCACAAGTTCAAGCAATGGCTGGATTTGTACACACATTAGACAGGTAAGAAATATATATATATGTATACTTCATGACAATAATAATTTATTGTCAAGTGTTTAATAAACATAAAAAGCATAACAATTAATTATTACTGTCTTAAATGACATCTGTGATTTCTAGAGGCTTAATCCAGTAGTGAAATATGTATATATAGATATTAAATCAATCTTATTTATTACAGGTTGTGTCCTCTGTTTAAACCATATTTAGAAGCAATTCAGAAGGATTTTGAAGATAAAAAAGAACAGAAGTAAGTTTGCTTTTAGCTAAACAAGGGTTATGAACTATCAAGCACATTTTCAATTTACCCAACATTATTGATTTCTATAGAACAAATACATTGGATAGTATATCATGATTAAAATTATGTCCATAGTTTGTATTCATGCAATTAATAGCAATAAATATATCAATATACATATCATCAACACAAGTTTTGCCCAGAAACAGATCATTAGCAGTGTAACACTAATCTGTGGTACAGATCAATAGATCATCACTAAAACCATATTGTTTTATTGTATGACATTACAGATTAAAAAGGGAAAATGAAGAAAAAGCACATATAGAACTACAAAACAGAATCATCCAGGAGAAAGAAAAACAACAAAGTGCAACTCCTAGTAAAGAACAGCAAGTGTAAGTGTGGTGTAACAAATATTATTGTTTATTTAAATAAGTAGCTGGGAAACCGCGCTCCACTCAGCATTTTTTTAAATAGAAAACCATATACATTTTTTGGACCATACATTTAAATACAAACCATTGAATTATATTAATTGAACATATTCAGATAATGTCATAATAATGCTATCTCACAGTTTTGAGGTATGTATAGTTATCTATTTATCATTATTATTTGTGATATCCATTGGCAATAAAGCCAACCACAAAACTTTACAAGATCACACTATATAATTAATAATCATAATAATTGTATTTGCTATGTCAAAATGCCTTCATTCAGGAAACTACTATATAGGTAAACTTAAGAAGCAAAACCTAATCCAAATGCAAAATATGTTCAAAATTATTTGAGCAATTTCTGAGATATATGAAATATGTATATACAAGAATTGCTAGTTTTAATACATAACATTTCTTCAGTCCTATTTCATGCATTACTGTCATGTTTTCAGGCAAAGAATAAAGGATGCTTTAAATGCACAAACATATGACCAGTTCCTACAATATGCACAACAACAGTTTCCAGGGAATTTTGACCAGCAAGCAATATTAATAAGACAGTTGCAAGATCAGCATTATCAACAGTATGTACAGCAATTGGCCGTTGATCAAAGACTTGCTAACTCCAATATTAAATTTGATGAATCAGACGAAACAGAGAATGAAATTACCCAGGAAGTTATTGATGAGTTCCATCTGAACGACGATGAGAATGTGACTCTTATAAATAATAAGTAAGTTGCGAAACATGATGCTTAAACATTTACAATTAGTACTTAAGGTTATACTTCTGGCATAGCAAACAAAATTAAATTTTCAGTAGTTCTGCTGTACTCTTTAATTTCATAGAAAAATGAATAGTGACATATAAAAATAAAATCATAGTTTCTGGGGATTCTGTATTATCATGAAAAAAATTTAATGTTTGGAAATAGTTGGAGCAATGTATTGATGATTATTTTTCATTGACCAAATAGATTAATAGTTGCCAGTTTCATTTTAATCAACATATGATATTAAACACGACTGTAAATTACTTACGTGACAGTAAATTTGGGTTTTATGGGCTATATTGAAGGATGAGAACCCCATAGTTCAGTTGGTAGTGCAACTCTGCCTGCCGAGCGAGGGGTCTGGGGTTCGAATCTCGACCGAAGCAGACATTTATGTGATAGATAAATGTTTGTTCTCGGGTCATGTCTGTTTGTGATGTCATATTTGTGTATGTCCATGTCACCTGTAACATATCCTAGTGCAGGGTGTGTAAATATTCAAAAGTTTTTAGATATAAATTTTTTATAATAATTGAGATGACATCATGAATATATAAATATATATGAATACGAATGCAATACATATGCTTCTGTATCTATACTTTTATATGTTTGTATGTCGTATATAATAGGGTTCATAAGAGTATTATATATAGGAGAGTATATTTTCTTATAGAGCAATGCAAACATCAGAAAAAACTGATTGCACAGAGTACACAGAAGAATCACGAGAAGAGGAATCTGACGGTAATATTTTTTTTTGCAGTTTTACTTAATAACACATATTTTGTTTCTTCATTGGTATGTAAATAACAAATATGCGTGTAATTGTGTAATGTATTGTTATTAGTAGTGTTTGCTTAATTAAATCAATTTGCTAAATTTAAATCAAAATTTATTGAAGTTAATTTAAAATACGTAATAATTGTAAAATAACTTTGTAGATGGGTTCCCACCAGTGGAAGAGGCACATATGTGGAGTAGTGGTGATATGGAGCAGTTTAAACAGACAGCCAAGGACGGTGGTGGACGGCTGACTGTGGGTCATGGAGAGACTGTCACCATTCGCGTGCCCACACATTGCCGCGCGCGTTCCCTCAGCTGGGCTTTTGCTACTGACCACTATGATTTAGGTTCGTTCGTTTTTAAGAAAGAAGGAAATTAAAACATGTTTAGGTTATGTTAAGATTGCAGTACATACAGGAATAACAATAACAAATAGTTACTTTTAAAAACATTTACAAAACAGTGAACTAAAGTGTTCCAGTCGCTAATAAAAGGTTCGCACTAATACATTTGACGATCTCGTGGTTCAATCGGTAGTCAATCGGCTGCCTGCCGAGGTGCCCAGTGAGGGTTTCCGGTTTCGGTCCCGGTCAGGGTAGATATTTATGCGCCAGGTATATTATATTTACAGGTTAAGCGTGTTTGTGACGTCATAATTGCAAATTTCCCGCAATGCAGAGTATCTTGCGGGTATGAATGTGTGAATGTTATTTTTATTGGTATGGAGTACTAGCACCTGCCTTTCATGTTTCATATACATGATAAAATAAAGATTTGGTTTGATAGTGGCGATAAAGAGATTAGTGGCTTTAGGTGGAAATAGTCAAATGAAATTGAATTATGAAAGACATTTGAAATCAACCCTCAACCATTTATAGTGTGATTAGGTCCCAGTGGTAGAGGGTCAATTAAAATGAGGTTTTCCCATTATCTTCTTTCTTGGCACTGCCTCTGTAATACCTCAATTATTCAATTACCCTACAAATTGAATATACCCAGATTAGATGTTATAGAATTAAGAAAATCGCAAATAACTACTTGTCTACTTGGAGCTGCAATTTGTTTATTATTTTGTTCTACAAAATATTATTTTTTTTACAAAATAATAAACTAGTTGCAGCTCGGACCATTTCATAAAATCAACGTTGTAGGCAAATTTGACATGCATTCCACGTGTTAAGCCCGCAGAGATGTTTAAAGACATTGTTCAAGAAAAATAACGATTTTTATATCACATGTTGTTGCCCAGATTTATCGATTCAAAATAATTAGTCTAATTTAAAATCGTAAATTAATATCTTTATTGTATAATACATATATAAAATGAATGTATTACGTTTCGTTGTATTTAGGTGATTGTAATTTTCTAAGCTTTCAAATCGATGCATGTAATAAATACTGAATCTACTTTAATGTTGTAGGTTTCGGGTTGTATTTCGAGTGGAGCAAGTCTCCCACCGAGGAGATGACCATCCACGTGTCGGAGAGCGATGACTCAATATAGATTTGACTTAAACTACTTTTCGATCAACAATCACTGTTCATTAGAGCTGGATTTGTTTTAAAAAATCC